>VDFB02168118.1:70952766-70977043 GCA_007258455.2 Sequoia sempervirens
CAATTAAATTAATTAAGTCACTTATCCATAAATTTGGGGACATTACATTTTCTATCAAACCTGGTATTTCCTCCTTTTCATCATATTTTCATGTTGGATATCCTTGTATATGCATTGGAGATCATTGTCTAACATTCTAGCTATCCATTGATATGTAATCTCATTTTTTAGTGCATCAAAACTTGTTATTGTAACGCTGATTCAGTAGTACTGATCAGCTCTTCTTATTTTCTGCACTTTGCTTTCATTCCCACTGAAAAGTGGAAAAAGTTGGCTTGCCACCTAAGCAATTTCTTTCAGTACTTTACTTTCATTATAGCCTGTTGAAAAGTGGAAGAGGCTGGCTTGCTGCCTAAGTACTTTCATTTCCATATTGGTCGGCTTGTCGCCAATATCTTTGTATTTCCAGCTTTCCAATTTAGTTAATGAGATCCCCTTTTCACCATATGCTCTCACCTTGCCCACACTGGGATCTTGGTGATCATAAAGTGGAAGATTGCATTTCAATTTGGCTATCTTTCTTTGAGCTAACATTAACAAGTGAAATTCTTGTGTTAAAATCAAAAAAAAAGTAAGGGGGATATTTCACTTGAGAATCAAGAGGAAGTTGGACAAAACCCTAGCTTCTTCCAAGGAGAACTTCATGATGGAGGTTCCTATGTGCTTCAATGGAGATAATTGCTAGTTTCATGTAAGTTTGCATCAGCATTTAGATTTTTGATTTGAAGGGGGAGTTGTGCAAATTGGAGATTCTAATTCAGATTTTCTAGGGTGGCAAAGCCCTAACATTAGTTCAGCAGACCAGCGCACCCTTGGTAGGGTTATTTCAATTGTTTCTTCATCATTTAGTTGCATATGCTACTCCAGCTAGGGTTAGTTGCATTTGCATTATTGGGGTTTCTTCCTGTTGTGGTGCATGTTTGAAGAACACTTTACTTTGTAATTTGCATTCATATTCTATAGCAGTAGACTGAAGGTTTATATTAGACATTTGTTGGCTCATATTAAAGGATCTAATCATGCTATGTTGGTGATTTAATGCAACTGTTATCTGCTACAAGTTTTTCTATCTTTTGATTGCATTATGTACTGCTATTCATGCATTATAAAACTCAAAAAATTACATCAACACACTAGGGTTTAAGCAAAAATTTAAAAAATCAAAAATTAAGGCATCAATTTTGCATTACAAAAAAATCAGAAAATTGCACAAATATTGCTTGGGATATTTCAGTAGTATCAAAGCCTTGATCTTGCCAGCCTATTGGGTATGTGATTTAGAAAAGTTTAGAGTCATGGCAACGCATGTTATCGATGATATAATGGTTGCCCATGATGAGTACAATACACTTCCACAAGAGGTTAGAAATAATCTCTCCCTTGATTGCTATATGGAGTATTGGATGGACAAAAGCAAGCAAAAGAGGAAACCAAAGAAGAATGATTAACCGTGGGACGGCTTTTCGCAGGTGCGGCAAAATTTTCGACAACAAACAATGGCTGCACTTAGAAAATTGAGGAATGAGCTAGAAAAATCAGAAGTTATCAATGAAGAAAGTTTAGAGAAGGAAGAAGAAGTACTTGTGTATGACTTGCAGCCTACAAGTACTTATGAGGACAAAAATCAGTCAGTATGCAGCCCTAAAGAAGACATCTTCAAAGGTTCACTTCAGCCCCATAAAGACAAGGGCAAAGGAGATTCACCTGTTGAAGTTACAAATGAAGAGCACATGAAGATTGAAGAAAATGCCACCATGAAAATTATCAAACCAGCCATGTTAGATCAGTTACATGAAGGTATGGGTTCTTGTGATGTTTTATTAATTGAGCCTAGCATTGCTTCATCACCTTTACTTCATTTTGGCAAGCAATCAAATTGTGGTTTGTGTGTCTTTGAGATGGATGTTGTTCATACATATGATGGCAATTCAAAAATTTCAATATGTAGTGAACAAAGTGAATTGGATAAGATTGATTTAACATTGCAAGATATGGAGGATCACTTAGTGGTTAAGAAGGTTCATGATGTAGAAGACTCTACTCATTATTATGATGGAGATCCTTTGATGAAGCATGATGATGACCTAGTTTCCACACATGAATGTAATAAAGAAGAGGCCATGAAGGAAGTTGATTTGGAGGTGCACATTTATGAAGACCAAACAGAAATTTTGCATGGAGGTGATGGGTTTCATAAGTCACATCACTTGGAAGGACAATTGAAGGTAAACAAAGGTAAGATTGTGGTAGCCCTAGCTCATTTTGATCATGTTCATAAGATGATGGCAAGTTTGTGTTGGAAGGCTCTAGGGAATCATGCAGATTTTGAAAAAGGTGTATCTCTTGATGACTTGCACTAACTCAAGGAGGCTTTGGTGGTAGTGAAGTCAAACTACCTTCACTTACTTGTGGATAGAGATCATCTCCTCACGCTTGGTGAGATATATTTTTGTGCCTTGAGAAGAAAAGAAGATGAGGTGGACATCATCATACACAACAAATTTCAAACTTCTATGTCAGCCTCATCCAATGAAAAGCAATGCAACATGAAGATGGCAAAAGTGGAGACATGGAGGAAGGACTTGAAGGGTCCTATGATGAAGTCATGAAGGTAGAAGAGACACATACACATGAAGAATCAGCTTGCAGCCATGGGACAGAATTTGTGACACATGGTACACTTGATTTTCACTTAAAGACATCCCTTGGGCCTGCACTAATGGATGAGCACCCATTCTTGGAAGGAGAGATGATTGAGAGTGAGGAAGACATCACACTAAAGCGTGAGGTAAGGACTGATTTTCTGATGTATGACAGCAGTCCCTTGTCTTTGAATTATCATGTTATGACAGCCAAGAGGATCAGCCTTAAGGCCTATGATTTTCATGGAGAAACTCATGTTGGACCAGCACTTGACGATGGACATTTAGCAAGAGATGAAAATTTGATTGAGTCCCTTGAAGATGCTGCACATAGGTATGATGTAAATTCTGATTTTCTGTTTTCTGAACATAATCATGAGATAGCAACTATGTCACATAAAAGGAATGATGTTGAGGAATTCCCCAATGTTGGCACTCAAGATGTGAGTGTCAAATGTGAGGAATGTAATGTGGGTTCAAGCCACAATAAGTCTGATTTTGTGTATCATACCATGGAAGCTGTCAAGAGAACTCAAGTCTTGTGTGACGGTTGGTTACAAAGAGCAAAAGATGCTAAGATGTTGGCTGCCCAAGCAAAACAGCACTTGCAAAAGCTCAAAGAGCAATGTAATCAGCTAGATCAAGCCAGGAGGCAAAGGGAGTCACACTAGATCTCTATCTCTTCCAAGAGAGGAAGGCATGGCAATGGAACAAGCAAAGGGAAGGTCTCTTGAAGAAAACAAGCAAGAAGAGTATGTAGATTTGGGTGGACAAGAAGAAAGGTATGATTCAGAAATTTTTGTTCTTGTGCCTGATTTACTTCATGACTTGCCTTTGTTTGAGGGCCCCTTGAAGGCCCAAACCCTAGAGGATGTTAGAATAGTTGAGCATACACTTAGTGGATCAGTCACTAGTGTCAAATGTCCACATGAAGAGGGAGTCATAAGTAATTCAATTTGTGGTGATTCATTGGTCTTCCTTCAAGATGTAAAGTTGATCAATAACGAAGGGCAAACCTAGTTCAAAGATTTGTGATGCACGCCATAGAGGCACTTGCCTTTGTTGGGCATACTTGGGAGATGAAGCTGAATCGTGACACAAGGTATGGAGGTATTGCTATAATGTTGGTTTTGAGTTACTAATACTTGTGTTCCAGCTGGATTATGCCATGGGGATTGGAGGAAGGTGTGAGGATCTTGGTTTTCTTGCCTTAGCTCAAGGGGTTCCACCCCATACTTTGCTAGGGGATGGTTGTTCTACCTTATTGCACATGGAAATCCTACAGGCCACTTGGAGGACAGCAACTGTTTGGGAATTTGGGGGAGGTTTTGATCACCTCTTCATTGTTAATGGATGGCAAATGGGTGATACTCTATCATCATATGACATTGGTGATAGCATTTGTACTTACTTCGGGTTGATTTTCTGTTGGGAAGTTGATGTTCTAATTGCTACCAACAACATAGGAGGGGCTGATGTGTTCTTCTATGCCCCTATGAGAGGCATCCTGCACATCCATGAAGCATCTTTCGATGTTGGAGAGTTGGTGGGTGTTGATAGCTCCATGAGGCACGCTCATCTTTCAATTTTGATACATATGGTGGAGGATGATAAGCGGGGATCCGCGTGGTGATATGCTGTCAATGCTTCGAGGACAAGCAATTTCAATTGAACAGCCTAGTTCAGTTGTACCTAGGTCGAAGAGAATGGGAGTTATAAGGAGATGTGTATTTATACAGTGAGAGTTGAAGGCATTAAGGATGATTCTCAATTTATATCTTTTCGCCGTTTATTGGCAACATCTGGGGTTATCCAAATCCTCGAGAATCGTTAGGAAGTTGGATCTAACCCTAAGCTTCCAGGAAAGAACTTTCATGATGGAGGCCTATGCTTCAATAATACTGTTAGTTTCATGTCGCTGTATCAGTGTTTAGATTTCGATTTGAAGGGGAG
This sequence comes from Sequoia sempervirens, assembly GCA_007258455.2. Lineage (NCBI taxonomy): Eukaryota > Viridiplantae > Streptophyta > Pinopsida > Cupressales > Cupressaceae > Sequoia > Sequoia sempervirens. Next base: position 70,957,362 of record VDFB02168118.1, read on the forward strand.
AAAGCAGTTGAGTAGCGAACCTCAGATTGCGGTGGCAAATGCCTAACATCAGTCCGCTAACAGCCGCTGCACCCCTTGGATAGGGTTATTTCACTGTTTCTTCATCATTTAGTTAGTATATTTGTAGTTGAGCAGCTTCACCAGCTAGTTAGCGTGACCGTGATTATTGGGGTTTCTTCATGTTATACATGCTTGAAGCCTACTCTTACTTTGTAATTTGCATTCATATTCTCAGAGCAACAGATTGAAGGTTTATATCTACATTTGTTGGCTCATACAAAGGATCTAATCATGCCATGTTGGTGATTTAATGCTATCAAGTATTCACAAAGCTTATCTTTCTGCTGCATTATGTATCGCTGTTCATGCATTATAAAACTCAGAAAATTATATCAGCACACTAAGGCTTACGCAGAAATTAAAATCAGAAATTAGGGCATCACTCTTGCATTACAAAAAATATCAAAAAATTGCACAAATATTGCTTGGGATATTTCAGAGCTGCTCCAGCTACAAATATGCACCAAATGATGAAGAAACAATTAAAATAACTCCTACCAAGGGTGCGCTTAGCTTGCTGGACTGATGTTAGAGCTTTTATTTTCACTCCTAGAAAATCTGAATTAGAACCTCCAACTTGCACAACTCCCCTTCAAATCAGAAATCTAAATGCTGATGCAAATTGACATGAAACTAGCAATTATCTCCATTGAAGCACATAGAACCTCCATCATGGTTCTCCTTGAAATAAAGCCAGGGATTCGGTCTAACTTCCTCTTGATTCTCACAAGGTTTTCATCCTTAGAGAATTTGCCAATACAGAGCAGAAAAAGCAGATATAAAATTGTGAATCATCCTAATGCCTTCAACCTCCTTGTATAAGTACACATCTCCTTATAACCCCCTAACTGCCTAATCTAGGTTTTAAGTAATTTGAATTGTTTTAATTTATTTTTAAGCCTCCTTTCTTTGGTGCCAACTTCCCAATATATATTTATTTTTATTTTTTATTCTTCTCCTTATTCCTCCAAGGGTCATCCAAGCTCAATATATATATATATATATATATATATATATATATATATTTTGGCATAATATTTAAATATTTTTCCCTCCTTTTTGAGCGCCCAAACACAAAATAATAAAATATTATTTTGTTATCTAATTTTCGCATAAGGGACATTACACCATAGCTTATTCCTTGTTTCCCGTAGGCTAAGGGATAAAATAGTGGAAAAAAATTTAATAATAATATTTTAAGTTGGGCCCAGTCGCTTTATTTCAAAAGGTCAATTTAAATATGTTATTAATTTAATAAAGTGGTCATCTATATGAGACATTATAAGGCCTATGTAATATTTTACTTTAAAAATTATATTTTTAAACACTTTGGATGGAAAAGTATTTTTAAAAACTTTGGAGGGGAAAAAAAGAAATTCAAATTGAGGATCCAAAAGGATTTTATAAAAGGAGGGTGAATTGGTCATTTGCAACATCTATTGTCATTTTTTTGTTCATTCCATGTTGGAGATTGAAGCATTCAAGAACGAAAACCCTTGGTGTAGGAGATCCAAAGGACAAAAGCCCTCTTGGTTTTCATTATTGAATTTGAGGACAAAAACCCTCTTATCCATGAGAGGTGATTCCAACGGGAGATCACATTTGTGCTAATTTGTAGAAGATTCATCAAAGATTTGATTGTCAAGGATTGAATCAATTAAGTTTTTGCAAGCAAATTGAATCGATATTATCAATTGTTGTTCATGACGGGTTTCCAACATTTGAAATTACTAATTTTGTACCTTTAATTATTGTTGCACAACACTTTATTGTTGCACCCTATTTAGATTTGCTATCAACTTGATTCCAGCCGCCACATTGCTCCATCTAGCCATCATACAAGTCATTTCAGTCATATTGCAATTGTTTTTCAAGGTTTCAAGCTTTGATATACAATTTGCTGCTAATTTTTGAATTGTTTTAGACATTTTCAGTCATTTTTCTATTGTTCCAACCACTGTCATACCATCCAAATGCTACCATACCAATTGCATCTCAACCACCATCCATCACCACTAGTGTTCTACCAATTTTCAACGATTTTGTTGTTTCCAAGCATTTCTGATCTGTACAATATTATTTCAGCATGGTTGCATCAAACTAATCAGGCAGTTGTAAGTGAATATCTTTGTGATTTTGCCTGGAAATAAATAAATAATGTGGTGTCAGGTTTGCAAATCTGTTTTATGTGATTTATGAGAGTTTATCACTGCTATTAATTGTTGTATTTGCTTATTTTATTGGCTGTAATCATTGATCATCAACATTAATTATTAGATCAGCTATTCAAGATTAATTGTAAGGTGTATATGAGGGTTTCATAGTTTATCATCTGTTAGTACATCAAATCTGCTATATCATATTTTCATTATATAAGGGTTTCAAAGTTTATATCAGCCATCATTATTTAGTCTACCACCATAATTGAATATTTTTGCCACTTGAGGGTTTCCAAATTCATATCAGCATTGTGGATTATTGGATCTGTAATTTCATTTATGATATTTTAATAAATAAAAGTTTCTTATATTTATTGCTGTTAATTGTACTGCTGATCAGCATCTTATTTGTTGGAGTTTGGCATCTACATTTGTATTTTACATCTATTCCATCTTACATTCATTAAGAAAATTGCATATTTCCTAAGCTTTCTGATTGGGGACATTACAAGGCCATGACCTCCTACCCTTACTGATGTGAATTAGATTGGAAAGTTTATTGGATCTTGAGGGAAGATTTGAAGAGGGTATTGTTGGTTTTGAATAGAAACAGCTGATTTGAAATTAGAGTTTGGTCCTCCAGCTGTCACAATGCACAATGCAATTCTTAAAACTGAGTGTTAGGAAGGTTGTCTCGTGTTCCTAAAAGAGACAACCATCTGAAGCACAGGAGAATTTCTCAGCTTCAGCCTCAAAGTGCATTGGGAAAATGCTTGGATCAAATTCAATGTAAGAATGTAATGTCCCCTTTTTCGGCATGATCATGTTTGGTGGTGGTTATGTAATGTCCCCTTATTAGTGACATGAAATGCACAAGTTAAAATTTTGATTTTTTTTAAGATTGTTTGATAAAAAGCAATGAAAGATTGATGGAATAAGATAAATGAAATGCATTATTATCAACTAGTGCACAACTAACATAATTTGATATGACTTATTACTCTTGATCGAAATAGATCTTTGCCTTGGCTCCTCTTTCTTAACCTCATTGGAGGAGGGACGCCTTACAGTGCCGAGAGCGCGTGACCAATCTCCAAGTAGACTCCCTCAAGATTTATTACCATCTTGGGACATCCAACATGGGATCGAACTTACCAGCCTTTCCCCCCCCCACAACCATCCTCTCCTTGGTGAGCATCAGCGAAAGGAATTGTTGGCTCTAAATCTATCCTCACAACAAGCCATAATAACTTACGAGGAATGTAATAATTACTACATGTAACATTATTACATAATGGGATATTCTTTTATGACTACTAATCGTGAACTTATATATTTATATGTACAGGTGTAATTATACTTACTTGCTTCACTGCACTCACTATGAATGCTTCTTCTATAATATATTTTATGAGTACCTTAGATGTTAAACATCTTTCGAGATCCCCTAGGTGGAATTCTATTATACCATTTGACATCATAGTGAATAAATGGAGTTATTATAGTTACAAATAATATATTATAAGTATATATAATTCTATATGTCCACCATCTATGATGTATCTACAAATCTTAATAAATATGTATATATTAAATATATACTTATCAATTGTCAATATGTCTTTCCAACTTTTAATATACTTATCCATCCTAATATATTCAAATCATAATATACTTAAATATATTTATTTGTATCATAGTATTCAATAATTTATTTACCAAATATACGAATTGCAATATATACAACAAACATACTTTATTTAGTATATATATATATACTTCAATACTTAATTGAATATTCATCAATCATAAATATATTTAAATATAAATATCCCACATAATATATTAAATATATTTATAAAGAATCAGCCATTATATATTTAAAGATATTTATCAATGACCACTGCTATTAAATTCCAATTTTAACTAACAACCCTTAACTACTAATTTCAGCATGAGTTTATCTATATTTATTATTAAGCATCCATTCATCCTTATTTTATTTCTGAATACTTACCTTTTGACCGGTCTGCAAGAATAGTATTATTTTCCCTCTTTTCTCTTCAGCAGATCACAATTCTCAGCAACTGATTATTTGCCCGTACGTAATGCAGCCACTACTTTACCCCCTCCATTTCTCATTTCTGTTCGATGCCCATAAAGATTTCATTCTATTCTATAAATACCCACGATTTGGGTGGAGGATCACACCCTTTCACCAATCGTGGCTTCCTTGAAGGATTGCATCTCTATCTTTGGGTGCTGACTTTTTTCTTAAGTTAATGTATTTCTACCTTTTATGTTTTTTTAATACTATATATATATTTTTTAATTGTTCATGGGTTTATATCATATCATTTATTCATTTATTCTATTTCATATTTTTTTATTGATGTTTTAGAATATATGAAGTATTATATTTTTAGATTGCCTTTATCTATATTTGTTTATTTATTATTTCTTGTATGATTTCTTAGGAAATAATATTTGTTAGTTTAGGATATAGGCTATGATATTATAATTTCAATTATTATTATAACTAGATTCATCATTTACAATTATTTATTTATGATGATCATGATTAAGATAGTAATGGTTAAGTTGTTATTATTATAATATTATCTACGATAATTATAATAATATCTAAATGGAAATTACTCAAATTTATATTTTGATATTTATTCGATTTCAGTATTTGTATTTCAATATCTTAGATTTAGCTTTACAATTTCGGGGACATGACAGGTTAGCCCTTTTATTGGACCCTTGTGGGCTAGCTGGATTGGTTAGAGGGTCAGTGGTACTTTCTGGAGAGCTTGGTCGTTCTCGTTTTCAGAGTTCTTGGATTAGCTCACTGCAAGCGTTGGCAGTTCTGGAGTTGATAGCTTCTGACGGCACAGGATTCTATGAAGATTTGTGGAAGTTATGCTTATTTGAGTGATTTAAGTTATTAATTAACTTAATATTTTATTATAAAGTCAAATTGACTTTATACATTTTAAATCACTTAAATACTCTCCAAAAGTGATTTAATATTTTAATCACTTAACTCAAAAAGGGCGCCCACTTTATTTAAGTCAAACTATTGAAAGTGACTTAAATTATAATTTAAATGATTTAAATGTCAAAAGTGGCGTATCTTCTTGGAAATGCGTGCCTTCTTTATATAAGGCAATTTGGCAATGAGAAACCCTATGATTGAATATTTCGACTTTGCCATTGTGTTTCTTCTTGTGCATTCTCTTGTGATCAGGGTTTGAACAATTTTTCCATTGGAGAACGATTCCTCTTCGATGTTGAGCACTTTTGAGATTGTGAGAGATCAGTCGAATCAGTGCAGTTGAGAGCTTCATTCAGAGGTTCTACATGCTTCAATCAGGGTTTATTATTCAGTATTCAGTTATTGGCAGTAAGAAGAGGGTTACTTCATCCAGAGTCGCCATCTTCAGCAGTTCTGTAGCTCCAACCTTGATCCTTCAGTATCTTCATTGGGCCGTACTCTTTTCATTGAATTTTGTGCCTTCTGGAGGATGGCGTGTGAAGCCAGAAGCTAGGGCGCTTCCTTTTTGGCACTTGCTTGAGCTTCATTATGGGCGGCTATTACTATCATCTCATTGTATCCGGTTTCTGAGTGGGAAAAGTCAATTCTGGAGGCTAGGCGTCCTCATATGTCAGATTTGACCATTCTTGGCTGGCGAGTTGGCTTATTTCTTTAAATAAATAATCTGGAGATATTCTGGTATGTTTAGCACTTGTGATCTATTTGTTATTGATAAATAATACCTTCTGCATTATCATTATGTAGAAAATAGCTCTGTTTCTCAATTTGTGAGCTTTTATATGATGCGCCCCTTCTCTTCTGTCTACAAACATTCTCAAAAAAACTAAGTAAAACACATTAAGACTTAAGAAATTATTGGGGTTTGAGTTGAGAGCCAGCAGGGCTCATCACACTAACCGGGGCTTTAAGGAATCTTGAGGATTTTTGGCCTAGGCAATTTTCGTTGCAGGTCAATCTGGGGCGTCTAGAGGCAATTTTGGTATACGTACTATTTTAGTAAGTCATTAATGCTATTAATTGTAATTCTTCAGGTGGGCCGTGATCTCCAGGGACAGTGCCTTTTCAATGGAAGATTGGTTATTATCATCAGATGATTTCAGTTCCATTGGTTTAATTCATCTCCACATTAATAAAGTTTAAATTATAAAGTTAAGGCCAATCATTTAACTTTATTAATGTGAGTCTAAAGTTAAGTGGGAAAATGAATAGTAAAAGGGGCCCCTTATTTTAAAATACATGAGACATCAAAAAGGAAAAAAAGGAAGTTTATGTTTTATCCCACATTGGTTAAAAGTGTGAATGAGATCTAATGAGAAGTTTATAAAAGGGTTGCAAGGGGCTCACTTTCAGGCATGCTTGATATATGCTTGGTTTATGATTTCTCTTGGAGAATTCTGGGAAGCTTTGGCTTTCAATAGGTTTGAGGACGGAAACCCTCGAGCTTGGAGGCAGTGGATGGAAACCCATTGTCTGTTGGAGATATTATTCAGGTGTCTCACTTTGTACTTCAAATTTATATTTTTGTTGTTATTCTACTAAAGATTTGAAAGCAATATTCATATGTAATTTCAGATCTTTGTTCTAAAGCTGTTATAATATGATTTACATTGAAATTTGCTTGTAAGTGATTGGATGAATATAAATTAATTCATGCAAACTATTTGTTTATATTTTTTGTGGAATATTTGGAAAAATTGGGGCAAATATCCATAGGGGATGTTTTACAAACCATCTCAATTGCCACAACACCTGAAGCTTGAAAGGAGAATCAACTATACCTGTTCACCAACCACTTGGATCCCAAATGCTCCTGCAACATGTGCAATCCCATAACCTCTGTATGCAACTGGAACCCAAGAGGCTGTCAAACTTTGTCAACCAATGAAACCAATCAACTAGCAATGGAATTCCTCGATCCCAACTCTATAAATCAACCCCATCATGCCAACTCCAAGTACTGTGTTGATACACTTCAAATATCATACCTGGATCCCATGGATAAACTAGAAGTCCATCAACCTCAACACCAACTGACTTTCGTTGTGCCATTCTGATAGCCCCTAGAGTCCAATCTGACCAAAACTCAAAACCATGCTTCTGGAAACAATCTACTGGAAAGGGAAAAGTAAGAAACTTGGACTCATCACCTGAAGTCGGAAATGTATCGAACCGGAGTGAACTTGAACACCCTTTATTCAACTGATCTCTCTATGTCATCAGTGTCAACATCAAATCCTATACATGTGGGCTGAAAGAGAATTGATGAGCACACCTTATGATGCAATCGAGATGAAATTCTCTTGACTACGCCAATGGAAAACCCGAATAGTCAAGTGTACCCCATCCTGTACTGCCATCCTCAAAAGAAGACTCACAATTCACAATAGGATGAGTTGGTCTTGCAGCAACATCATCAAGACCTCTCCCACAAAGCAACTGCAAGTGTCTTGTCTCACTTTCAGGAGTGAGAAGAGTACCATCATGAATGCCATCTACTTCCTAGAAAGAGATTGGAATAATATCCAAGTCCAACGTGCAAGTCCCAGAAGAAACCATCTTCTTCTAATAAAACCGTCCAAGGTCAGTCTCCCAAGTACCAAAGTAGAGCCCGGAGCTCAAATCTCCAATGTCGCCTGAATCTATAGCTATGATTGATGTATCTGTATCATCATCAATCCATTCCACACCAAGAGGTCTCCTGTGGATGTGAAGAACGCCAATCATAGGTGCATAGAAGCATATACCAACATCTGATAAGCTGCTGGCATAAATCAAAACAACACTCTGAATCCTGTGAATCAAGTCCAGGATGGAGCAAAAAGTATCTCCACTGCCCAAGATGAGAAGAACTCATCATCTCTCCATCCTCTAACTCCAAAGTGACCGTCCCAATCACTCCTCTCCATACCAATAGCTGTTGCTCTCAAAGTGTCACCTGACAAAACTCCAACCAGCAAAGGAGAACAGCCATCAATCAATGAAGTAGGAGGTAAAACCCAAGAGGATGGCGCTAGAATACTGTTGCCAACATGTCTATCTCCAACCCATAGACTGAATCCAATCGACAACTCAATCTTATACCTCTCAAGATCAAGAATGATGCACCCATCTCCAACTGACTCCACATGCCTATCCAACACACAAGGCACTGCACTTGTATCCTGAATGTGAATGCTAGGAGAACTCACGCTACTATCCTCAACATGTGCACTGGCTGCCTAGATAACTGAGCCTCTACTTTACATAATGAATCTTGAGCCAAACTCAACTCTAAGCAGAGATCATCAAAGTGACTCTCGGAATCCTGAAGAGCCAACTGAGTACTCCTCAAGGAATCGCTGGTAACCATAAGCTCGTGAGTAAGCTTATCTACTTCATCTTTTTTCCTTCTCAAAGTGTCTGAATAGACCTCAGCGAGGTTGAGAAGGTGGTCACGGTCTAAAAGAAGGTACAAATAGTTTGTCTTCATTATTCCCATACCTTCTTTGATCTCCTGCAAGCTATCATGAGAAGACTTTGCTTCAACTCCCTTTTGTCTTCTCTCCAATTGAACCATCCAAATGTGATTCTCAATTAGTTTGTGCATTTTGTCGTGATGAGATAATGTTGCCACAATCCCATCCTCATTCACCTTCAACTGGTTCCTCAAACTGTGCGGACTATGGGGTGTATGACTAACTTCTATTCCACATGGAGAAGCTTCTAATTGTGCCTGAAATTCTTTTTCCGCAAAGTCCTGTATGCTCTCATTTTGAACTGGAATTAGGACAGTGCTAATCCCACCTGTAAAATCATCATCAATGCCCTGATTAGGTGTCACTACACAAGAGGGCTCCGTTTGTTATTTGAGTTCATCATCCCACACAATCGAATCACTAGCTAATGGCATGCCAACCTCCTAAAGAGGTGGAACCTGTAACCCAAATGAAATCAATTCTCCTACAGTCAGTTGCCCCTTGAATTTCTCGATCTTTTGTTCAACCAATATTTTTGAGAGATCATATGCTGCAATCGAAACATGTTGCTCTCCTCTCCAAATGTCCAACAATTCAGATCGCAACTGCTTACAAACATCAAAATCTTTATCTAGGATCTCGAATAGGATGTTGAACATATTTGTCTTCACCTTGTCTGAATGGCGTTTCTTGATTACCGATATGAAGCAATCAAACAATTGGAGAATGAGGCCATTATAATCAAACACGAGAACACATGAATGCACCTGTGCCATCAACTCTAGAATTTTGACCCTCTAATTGAAAGTAGGGCTTTTGATGTCACCTAGCCCATTGAAGCTCTCAATAATCAACTGCATGACCTCTCTCATTTTGTCATCATCATAATGGACTTCAAGAGCTATAACAATATAATTTCACTTATGCAAGTGACAACCGCCAATCTCCATCCTAATGTTGCATAGTTCTAGCTTGACCAATGAGTGCACCAATGGAGACAAAGTTGTTTCCATCGCTTTAGAAGGTGATTCACTAACCTTGCAGAGACAACTTTTTGCTTCCTCCAAAATGTTAAGGAGAGTTGCTTTAGCCTGAGGTAAGAATTCAAACTTCTTACCCACAAACTTAAGTCTCTCTTGCAAACCTTTTTCAATGGAAATCTGATTTGTGCTCTCTTTAGGATCAACAGTATGCTGGTCACTAACTGTTGAAAATTCATCATAGAGACTCTTAGATATTTCACCTATAGATACATCATGTTTCTCCTTTTTATTTTGTGATGTAGACCCTTTTAAAATAGATGCCATATACTATGCTAATCTTGGTTGTGAAGTCAATTTATCCATCCTTTTGAGACTTTGTTTTATATCTTCCAATAAGGAATACATTTGGTCCTTATCCCCGTCACACTGATTTTGAGTACCTGAAGTAACCAGGATCTTAGGATTTCGTTTTTGCTGACTATAAGCCTTTGGATTCTCCATATAACTGACAAAGGGAAGGTTGTTTCTAATCCCTTCTGGAAGTGTAAGGTACTCTTTATAAGCAGCCTTTATATCATTTTTGGAAACCATGATTAACTAGCTGACTTCCCACAACTTAGATTCAATCCAAACTGAAATTGCGATTTGCAATTGACTAACTAAATCAATGATCCACTACCCAACATGCTAGTAGAATTCTTGGCTCTGATACCACTATAATATCCCTTGCTAATTCTGATGTAAATTTTCAACTTTCAGCTCTTGGACATTTTGTCAAACAACTGCCTTGCCAAGTGTTTAATGTTGATATTTGAATTTTTGTTTATGTTTCCTTGTTTTTGAATGAAGAGATGATGCATGAACTATTTTCCATCAATGCCAAATAACCTTCATGGTGATGCAAGTATTTTTCAGACCTTTCTATACAAGATATGATTGAAACTAATTGTAAATATGCAGCTACAACACTTTAGGAATTTTGACAAACACTTTCCATGCAACCTAAGATAGCTGATATGCACCTACAGCCAAGGGACATTAATACAAACACTTGGATAGCAACCCTAATGACTAAAAATGATGACACTTAACGACATGCAACTAATTGACATTATGACAAATACTTGTCATGCATACTCAGATCCTACTTAAACTGAAATTACAATGCTTCAAACACTTAATGGCAGCTACAACAACTCCTCCTTATTAGAATGCAATCACAATGCCAAGTTACAATGATATAGGCTGATTGTCTTAAGCCTGATACAATGATAGGACTGACTTCCTTAATGCAAATATGAAATGACTGTCAACAAGTGTTGACAATGATTGACAATAACTGAAATGACAATACAATGCAAAAGAATGAGGAACCTGATTTGATCGCTGGCTGCAATTAAACCTTCCCAAAACCTTCCTATTTGCTGTTCGATCTCTTCACACTATGCAGCGCCTGTAGTATGTAATCTGCCCCACTGAAATAATTATGACTGAACACTCATACAACTTGAAGATGCTACGGTTTTGTCCTTCCTTGCAGCGCTTCCCACAAATAGAATTTTCAACGAGTTTTGAAGGCAAGTTGATGGAGTTTCAAAGCATTATCTTCACAACTATGCCACAACTTTTCTCCAATAATTTCTGATCTTCAAATAGCTGAAGCTAGACTGTGTAAAGGCTGCAACTTCATGAATTAGGAAACCACAATTTTATTACCTAACTTCCACCTTCTAGTCGATGATGCAAAACCTCCATTCTTTGCTGCGATTTCTTCTCTAAATGCCAATAAAAATCTGAGTATTTTTCCCTCTACAAAATTGTCCTCAATATGAACTGATTGATGCCAACACAAACTGAATTAATTCTCAAGACAAGCTCCAAGACGTTATCACCAAGTTTGGCCAATGAGATTACAGCAATACATCAGTTGCTATAATCAAACCTTCAGCAAATGGTAACCTACTTCACAATGTAGTTGCGACAATACATCAGCTGCTACAATCCTTTTGATGCAATAATACATCAGCTATTGCACCCAATTAGCTAGTACTCAGAAATTGCAATAATACAACAGCTACTGCAATTGATTGAATCCTTCAATGAAGCACAAGTAGAAACCCTGGATGGATTTTTCAGCAATCTCCAGCTAGGGTTGATCTTTTACAACCGAACCTAGTACTCTAGAGTTTTCAAACTCTTGAGCAATGCAAGTCTTAGCTTATACCATGCAGGTATGAGAAATAGAAATAATCCAAGACATGATCCAAATGACTTGCATTGAGCTCCTTATAAAGAATTCTCATCCAACCTCAAGAAGCTTCTAGACATATTGTTAAATTTAAGTGATTAGATTAACATGCACAGAAAATTAATTCAAATTTACACAGTACACAGCAAATACCCTGGGAAAACCCTCCTCTTGAGGGTGAAAAACCCAGCCAATAATATCTCTTATATTATTGAATCTCAAATGAGTAAACTCTTTTACAATTAGAGGCCAATTATATGCCCAGATTTACAAACTGTAAAACTTCTGCCTTCTGCTCAGATCTCTATCTGATCTCTCAACTAACTCAATTGCACTTCAATGAGATTCGCTTTGAACAGAATAGATACAGACTTTACTTGATCTGCTTCTTCTACAAATCGTATTTGAACAGATATAAAACAATGAATATATGAAAACTGAATGATAAGAGTGAAGGATCGAATGAATATAAATACAGATCCAAGAAGAAGACGTGACTCTTCAAGATAGATAAGTCGGCCTCAATAATAAACAACTTCCTAACAAATGAAGTCGGCTTCACTAGGAATTCGCACCACTTCATAAGAACGTCTTTTATCTCATAACAAATATAATTAATATTTTTCCAAGAGACGTGGCTCATCATAAATTCGTCTTCATCAATTAAATAGACATAGTCTATCATTTAATTGATCTTGAATATACGTGGCTGGAAGGTGCGACTGAAGCTGCATCGAACATCAACACTCCCTCTCAGCTAAGGAGTATACTTCCAGCTGCTCAAGACATATCACCTCATCGTGATGTCAGATATCGCCTCAATACGATATCAACCATAATGGCTACAACCATGCTATGGTGAACAAAGGAATATCACCTCAACGTGATATTGGATATCGCCTCAACACGATATCTACCATAATGGCTACAACCATACTATGGTAAAAGATAAATATCACCTCAACGTGATATTGGATATCGCCTCAACACGATATCTACCATAATGGCTACAACCATACTATGGTAAAAGATAAATATCACCTCAGCGTGATATTGGATATCGTCTCAACACGATATCTACCATAATGGCTACAACCATACTATGGTAAAGATAAATGCATTAACAAGGGATTTCACCTCGAACTTCTCTCACAGAGAAGAACTCATTAAACAAGGCTCACTGGTATTGAGACTCTTTCTCAGTCAAGGCTGGATTCTCCACCGTACCAAGCTTATCTCGAAAGTACACAAACTTTATCCTAGAGAGAGGCTTGGTGAGAATGTCTGTCATCTGCTCATCAGTGCTGATATACCTCAACTATATAGCCTTCCGCAGTACCATATCTCTACTATAGTGGTACTTGATCTCAACATGCTTGGATTACGTCATGGAAACACGGGGATTGACAAAGCTTCCACGCCTTTCGATTATCACAATGGATGATGGTAGGCTCCATTGATTTGTCCAAAAGCAATCCTGCCAAGGGGAGTGGGCTTACGAAGCCTGCTGCTTCACAGAGGTTGCCATACAAGCTGCGGCCATTGCCTGCTTTGTGCCAATGATGGGATGCATTGCTTCTTGCTGCACGAGGAAATCATAAGCGGAACCCAAAGGCTGACCCAACAACCCGGAGGTGCTCTTCTGCTCTGGCGGCCGCACCACCTTGGCCGGAATGTAAAACCATGTAACTCAGATGCATCGAAGAATACCTCAACCCATATCAAGCGGAGTGTGGCATAAATTGCCTAAGGATATGTTTAATTTTACTGACAAGATGTGTCTATCGGATCACACATAAAGGCGGCTAAGTGCACTCCTTTGCCTTAGCAAATGTCCGAGGTCTAGTGTTAACCCGGATACGCCGGGGCCAATCAATTTATGCAGTACAATGTAGGATACACCAAGTCTGAATTAGCTATAGCCTCCTTCAACTTATGAAGGTTGGTCTCCATTGGTGTAGACATGGATTTGCAATCCATCATTCCAAATCTCTTAAGTATATCAATGGTGTACTTCCCTTGACTTAGAATCATCTCATCTGGTTTATGCCAGACTTCTAAACCAAGGAAGTAATGCATGAGCCCAAGGTCCTTCATCTCAAATTCTGAAGTCAACTCCTTCTTGCACTCGAGAATCAGGTGATCTTCTCAGTAAGGATCAAATCATCAACATATAAAACCAATATTAATGCATCACCATTGATTACCTTGAAGTAGAGATTTGAATCAGCATCATTCTTCAAGAAGCCCAAACTAGATAGGTACCGATCAATCCTTTCGTACCAAGCACGAGGAGCCTGCTTAAGACCATACAAGGCCTTCTTCAGCTTACACACATGTGACTCCTTCCCATGAACTTCAAAACCATCAGGTTGCTCGATGTAAACTTCTTCCTCAATTACACCATTGAGAAAAGCTGTCTTTACGTCCATCTGATGAATCTTCCATCCTCTCGATGCAGCAATGGCAATGATAGTTCTAACAGAAGTGTAACGAGCAACAGGAGCAAATGTTTCTTTGTAATCAACTCCCTCTTTCTGAGAAAACCCTCGAGCCACAAATCTTGCCTTATACTTCTCAATGCTCCCATCTGCAGCATGCTTGATTTTGAAGAGCCATTTCGAAGATACCACTGATTTGCTCTTAGGTCTAGGAACAATGTCCCAAACATCATTCTTCAGAATTGATTGATACTCCTCTGCCATTGCATCTCTCCAAACCTGATGACTGGATGCTTCTTCAACACATGAAGGCTCTGAATCAATAATCTGACTCATCAAGGCAACATAATTGAAGAACTTATGAGGCCTTTTACTTTCTCTGAATGTGCCTCTAGGAGCTGCAAAGCTTTCTGCCTCTTGCATAGTACGCCTAGCCCATAGAGGTCTCTTTCTTCCAATGACAATGTCAGTAGGCCCATCAGTAGGCTCCAAGGGTTCAACAGGATCAGCATCTTCTTTTGGTTCAACAGTCTCCCTCTGAATCTCAGGAGTATGGTCAACTTCCATATCCTGAGGAGACTCTTCGTTATTGAACTCCATGTGAGTGCCCTTGGATCTCCTAAATGCAATGTCTTCCTCAAAAGTAACATCCCTACTGATCTCGATCAACTTTTGTCCTGGAATGTAAATTATGTAGGCTTTAGATGTCTCGTTGTAGCCCACAAAGATGCCCTTCTTGCCAGAAGGCTCCAACTTAGTTCTCTTCTCCTTCGGAACATGGATATAAACAGGACATCCAAAGATTCTTAAGTGACTGACTTCAGGCTTCTTCCCTGTGAAGGCTTCTTCCGGAGTTATATTCTCCAAGACCTTGTGAGGACTTCTGTTCTGCACATATACAGCTGTCCTGGAGGCTTCTGCCCATAAGAAAGTCTGCAAATCTTGATCATGAATCATGGCCTTTGCTGCTTCCATGATTGTCCTGTTCTTTCTTTCTGCAACACCATTCTGCTGAGGATTATAGGGAACACAGAACTCCCTCTTAATCCCTGCATCAATACAAAAGTCTAGAAAACTACCAGAGGTGTATTCTCCACCATTGTCAGATCTAAGGACCTTAATTCTTTTACCAGAAAGATTTTCTACTAAGGCTTTGAACTCCTTAAATCTAGCTAATACTTCCTCAGACTCTTTAGACCTCAAGAAATAAATCCAAGTCTTCCTAGAGTGATCATCAATAAACAGTACATAATACAAAAATCCGCTCGAAGACGGAACAAACATAGGACCACATAAATCTGAATGAATGAGATCTAAAATACTCTTAGATCTATTTTCACTACTATGAAAGGTGGCTTTTACATTCTTACCTAGAGCGCATCCCTTGCAAGTGCCTTCATGCTCCTTGTCGAACTTAGGTAGACCTGTCACCATCTTCTCCATAATAGGCAAGGCACGGAAGTGTAGATGCGCCAATCTTCGATGCCAAAGATCACATAGAGAAGAAGTATCATGAACCAAAGCTTGTAGAGGACGAGTGCAAACCCTGTAAAGACTTTCATGTCTAACTCCAATAACTTGAGCATCCTTGAAGCTAGAGTTCTCCATCCATACAAGAACTTTGCCTTTTGAGAAGGCAATTTGATATCCTTTATCTTCTAGGGCTGAAATAGAGATGAGGTTGCACTTGATCCCCGGAACATAAAGAACATTGCTCAACTGAAGTGTGATGCCGGAATCCAAGTGGAGTGTAGAGGTCCCAATCCCTTTCACGGTGTAACTAGCATCATCTCCAATGATAACTTGTTCCGAAGAGTCTTTCTTCACCAAGCTTGATAAGTGCTCCTTGAACCCGGTGATGTGACGAGAAGCACCACTGTCAATCAACCATGTGTTGATGTCGGTGGCAACATTGCTTGACAAGGCTGAGCAAAATAGATATTCATCCTTCTGTGGAGAAACATTATCTACATCTGCAACGGAGGCTTGATGCTTAGGTTTGTCAGGGCAATGTTTGGCAAAATGACCAAACTTGTCACACCTAAAGCATTGAATTTTAGACAAGTCTCGCTTCTTCTTGGAAGGGGGAGCACCATCATTTCCTTTATCACAATTCCTCTTGAAGTGACCCTTCTTTCCACTTTTTCCTTTCTTCTTCGAAGCTTGGGCTGCAAGAACATGAATTTCTTGATTAGAAGAACTTTGGCCAACACCTCTAGCCACCAATCTTGATTTCTCTTGGATGCAATCGGCCCTCAAACGATCGAACTTCGGGAGTTTAGACCTTGCACTAATTCCTTGAATATAGGACTCCCAAGACAATGGCAAGCCGTTGAGAGCAAGCATTGTCAAATCTTTATCTTCAACCATATGGCCAATTGTGGAGAGCTGATCTCTCAATTCTGCAATCCTCATGAAGTAGGCGATCACCGTCTCTCCTTTCGTCATCTTCACATGATGAAGTTGTTGCTTCAGCGCAAGAGCCCGGCTGGTGTTGTTGATTTCATACATTTCTTCCAAAGTTTTGAACATCTCCCTCGCAGTCTTCAACTTAGAAACAATAGGGACGATGTGGTCTTTAACGAGTCAACTAGCAACTTCTTTGCTTTGATGTCTTTCTTCCTCCATTGCAGCTTCTCTTCTTCCTCTTCAGGTTCGGGAACCTTGGTCTCCGCAAATTCAACCAAATCATTCTCCTCCAATGTAAGCATGATTCGGAATCTCCATGAGGTATAGTTTGAAGCTCCATCGAGTCTATCCTCGATCTTCAATCCGTTCACCATCTTGATTGATGTATAGATAGACAAGAAACTAAAAACAACAAAAAATAGAGTATTGCTGTGAAAACACGAATCTAATCACGATCTTCTTCAAACCCGCTCTGATACCATGTTAAATTTAAGTGATTAGATTAACATGCACAGAAAATTAATTCAAATTTACACAGTACACAGCAAATACCCTGGGAAAACCCTCCTCTTGAGGGTGAAAAACCCAGCCAATAATATCTCTTATATTATTGAATCTCAAATGAGTAAACTCTTTTACAATTAGAGGCCAATTATATGCCCAGATTTACAAACTGTAAAACTTCTGCCTTCTGCTCAGATCTCTATCTGATCTCTCAACTAACTCAATTGCACTTCAATGAGATTCGCTTTGAACAAATAGATACAAACTTTACTTGATCTGCTTCTTCTACAAATCGTATTTGAACAGATATAAAACAATGAATATATGAAAACTGAATGATAAGAGTGAAGGATCGAATGAATATAAATACAGATCCAAGAAGAAGACGTGACTCTTCAAGATAGATAAGTCGGCCTCAATAATAAACAACTTCCTAACAAATGAAGTCGGCTTTACTAGGAATTCGCACCACTTCATAAAAACGTCTTTTATCTCATAACAAATATAATTAATATTTTTCCAAGAGACGTGGCTCATCATAAATTCGTCTTCATCAATTAAATAGACATAGTCTATCATTTAATTGATCTTGAATATACGTGGCTGGAAGGTGCGACTGAAGCTGCATTGAACATCAACAAATATTATTATTTTATTCTTTTAAGTGACTTTATGATTTATTATTTTATTTAGTCACTTTATTAAATTAATTAAATATAAAGTCATCCTTAAGATATTAATTTATTGGAATAACTTTATAAATAATTAATCTAATATCTCCACTTTATTTAATTAAAATAATCAATTAAGCTATCCTTTTGATATATTATTAATTTTGGAAAACTTAATCAATTAAATTAATTAAATCACAATACCTCCAATTCGGGGATATAACAGGGTCTAGAAATATGTCATGATATAAAGAGTTTACCCTATTTAGTGCAATAATATAAGTTTGCGGCATAGAGTTGCTACCATGGCCATGGTATGTTAAGGTTACTAGGCTAGCACTTCTAAATTGGAATATAAATTATTGATATAGAAATATTTGGTGCCACAATTTAATGTGAACAAATGTCCATTTAAAGGTTAATAACTAGAATATATAAATTAGTTTGGCCATTTATTTCCATTCCATGAAGTAGATAGATTCCTAAGATATGGAAAGAGTTACACTTTAGTACTAAAACTAAACTTGTATGAACAAAAATAATAGTAACCAAGGGTGGTTATTACACAAACTCACTAAGAGTAATTTGATTTGCCTCCACAAACATAATAATTAACACATAATATCTCAATCACAACTTAGAAGCAAGATGGGTATTGGTTTGTAAATTCCAGATTAACCGTAACATTGAACAACAATTTCAGTAACAAGTAGGTGTGAGAATTACCATATGAAGCTAAGTGCAAATGACACTTATTTATAAGATTACACAACATTACATGGAAAAAAATGAAATAAACAAACTACACTTCAACTCCAGCTAATGACCTAATTGCATGCATTGCAATCTTTATTACAACATATCCTATCCACTAATCATAAAATTGAACCATACAATTGTCAATTAGATTGCAAGTACAAGTTAACACTTAAAGATTGCATCTCTTGCATGACAAAAGATCTAAAAATAGATGATCTAACAATTGCTAACTCCAAACTAAAAATAGCACATTGGGCTAAAAATAACATAGGCTATTTATAGTGCTACTAAAACTAGCATGGGCTATTCATAGCACCAACCAAAAATAGCAAAACTCAAAATATGCTCTTCTCCTTGAAAATGACGACTACAAAAAATAGCACAAGCTATTTTAGTGCAGGCTAAAATTAGATTTCTAGAAGGTGGCTTGGACTGATGCTGATGAAGCTTTCCCTTGTTCTAATCATGGAATTTTTTTTAAAACTCTTTACTACTATGATAATCCACTTGATGATTTGAACTTGAATATCCCTCCTCTGATAGTTTATTTTTTGTCAGACACTAAGCCATAGACCTTGAAGTACTTTGTATGATGGATAAAGGAATGATAAAATCTTATTGTCTACTATTTGATGAATGAAACCCCATGGTGATTGTTGTAAAAGAATTTTGATGAAAATACTGTTGAATTCGGATGAAAAATAAGCTGAATCACTGCTAGTAAGCACCTTTTGTCAAGGGTTTTGATAAAGAATTCAAAGAAACAAAGTGTTTTCCCAACTGTTGTGAGAGTCATTTGTTTGATTCTCCTTCGAAAGAGATGATAGTTGATAGCAAAGAGGAAGAAACAAAAGAAAATATACTGCTGTTCACTGCTATCCAAATTGCTAAAGTGACTAATTTTCTTTTCAAAATTAGCATTCAACTAATTA
>VDFB02168118.1:70977143-70996799 GCA_007258455.2 Sequoia sempervirens
AGATGAACTTAAATTAAATTTTTCAAAAATAAATTCAAAGATGCCAGTCAAGGTTGAACTTCTAGAAGATTAAGATTCTCGGACAAGTGTCAGAAATACCAGAGAGGGAAAATTCGAATTCTGGAGGTGGAGTAGTGGAAGTTTAATGCACTGCCTATACTTAGCTCCTTCTAGAATTCGATCTTTGGCTATAAAATGAAGAAGTTTCTCACTTATCTTTCACAGTTGAAGAATTCGACTTGCTCTGAGAGAGTTGTTGAGGACTAAGCATTGCTGAAGCCTGAAGAGTACGATTTTTATTGCTAAGGCTGAAGTGTTGCTGAAGAGAAGCTGAGAGGGACGGCTTGACTTGAGTTGGTTTCCAAAATCTGAAGTGGAGAAATTCGAATTTCAAAGTGGCTGCAAGTGTTGAAAGTTCGAATATTGCTGAAGTCAAAAGGGGCGCACTTGCTGATTGCTAGAGTTTGATTTGTTGCTGATTGAAATTTGAAGTTGCTGATGCTAAGAAGGACGCCTTGAAGTGAGGATATTGCTGAAAGTTTTAAAAGTGCGAACTTGCTAATTGCTGATTGCTGGTGTGAAATACGAATTTATAGAAGTTCAAGTTGCAGATTGAAGTTGCTTACTTAGAAATTTTTCTAAGTGTTGACGTTCAAGAGAAGAAGCTGAGATGGCTGAGGCAAGGGCGACTGGCAAAGATAACAATGGTGCATCCAGACAGGCTGTGATTAAGGAGCTGAGCAAGACGTTCATGCCAGAGTCAAAATTCATTTCGAAGTTGGGCAAATTGACAGATACCAACCTGGGCTCCGTCAACCTAGAGACCTTCAAGAACAGAATGTTGGGGATTGGAAGTCATCGGCCTTCGACTACTTCGCACAATATTGTTCGAAGCGGATTATATGCAGCTGCTGGTTTCCCACCAGCCATTCAGTGTTCGGAGCTGATGATGGAGTGCGCCAATTATTATGAGAAGGATCACAGATCGATCATGTCACCAGATGGCCAAGTGCTAGCCAATCTTACTCCAGCAGCCATTGGTGAAGCTTTCGGGATCCCGGTGCACAGGAACATGGTTTACAAATCCAGAGAGCGAGCTGAGAGGATGTACGCTTCCGCATTCGAGAGATGCGTGAAGACAATTAACACTCACTGGATGAGCACTCCCAAGCCTTCTCGTACGAAGTTGCCAAAGCAAATCATAGCGGATGACTTGAAGCAAGAATACTGTGACCTCATCATGATGCTGAGCAGAGTTGGTGGTTGCCCACAGTCATTTATTTTCGAGCCTTGGATGTTTTATTACATCAACCTCGTGCTGGAAGGAAAAGACTACGTCAATTGGGCCGAGATGATCAGTGATAATTTGCATGAGCAGCTCTTGAGCCTTAGAAGGACGAAGACATTTTACATGAGCTCTTACATCATCTATATGTTGGCCGGCATGACGAAGTACAGAGGGATCTCTTACAAAGAGCCTGTTGGTTGTGGCTCTCACCAATTTAAAATCCATGACGCTTGTCCGCAGTTACACCTAGCTAGCACTACTCATTACAAGCGTGTCAACGATGCCTTCACCATGCATATCACGAGATTGCTTCAGGAGCGGTTACATCACAGAATCTCAAGGGAGGCCCAAGAATTGATTGAAAGGTATGGGTGCTGGTTTATACAGTTTCCAAAGTTTTCTTATATTAGGCTGCAAGGTTTTTCATCGTACCCATATAGGCTGCCTAAGTACCCAACCGATAGAATATTGATGTTAGAGATATCTAGGAAATTGCTCGCCTACGATAAGACTCAGAAGAAAAAGAAGAAGGGAGGGATTGAATTCCCAATTGTCATGGGCAACTCGGATGAGGTGTGTCCTTCAATACAGGCAGCTAGAGAGGCTGAAAGTGAGCTTCAATTTTATCAGTTTTCCTATCACACCAGCCGACAGCACTATGATCCACATCACAACATCAAATGGGTACTGTCAGAGGAGTTTAAGCACAAGGCAAGTATTGAGGACTATTGGGCTGATGCAGCTGATGAGATTGAAGTCAGGAAAAGAATGTTCTCTCGGTTGCCAATTATTTTGATCAGGGAATGCGAAGTTGTTCCGGTTCCGGACTAGGTGAATGAGGATATGGACGTTGTCCATCCAGACTATGCAGCAGTGACAGATACTCTACTTCCGCTTCCAGATTGGTCAGAAGCTGAGGTTGCAGATTTGGATACACTTTCTATCCTGGTCCTAACATTTACTAGAGCATGGGTTGATAGGCGTGTGAGCAGGTTGAAGAGTAGGTCAATTGCTTTGACTTACAATTTGATGGGAGATCATAGGACACCCACCACAGGCAGAAAGAAACAGATCACACGAGGTCCAGAGTCCAAAAGGAAAGAGCTAGTCCGACAGGAGCCTGTTCAGCCAGAGCCTCCACGAGTTGTAGTTCAATCACCCACGCCATTGGAGACACGTTATCCAAGTATACAAGAGGTGTCTTTGTTTGCTGATCAAAGGAATGCATTGAATCAGGTGCAAGTGGTACAGGATAATAATCAGCCACCACGAAGAGAGTTAGTTGGCCAAAGCGTCAACGCACCTTTTAGGGCTGATCAACAGGATGATGAGGGGACTATTACTGACCCTCAGTTTCAGCAGGAGTTAGAGGCGGCTATGAATGACGACGATGATATAGTTTCAGGAGACACTCAGCCACTTGAGGACGATGAGCCTCACCAGAATGATATAGAGGTTGAGCAAGTTAGAGAGGTAGAGGCACAGGAGCAGCAGCCCTTTGATATACAGTACGATGTGCCTGATTGGCTTAAGGATAGAATGAGAGAAGTCTACCGGTGAGATTGATCCAAACAGCTGAGATGGAAGAATTTTGAACAGATCAAGGCACCTCCACGTAAGAAGAAGAAGGCAAGAAAATTTTCAAGATCTCCATCAAGAGGATGGCTCGACTCTTCACGCTTGTTCTAAGTTCTCGAAGTTGATTGTGACCCAAATGAAGCAAAGGCCCGAAAATTACGTATCAAACTTTGATTTAGGACGCCTAATCGCGTACGATTGTGAGAGCGTGATAACTCCTACCTCGCCTCAAAGATAGGTTATTCGCCAGCCGAAGCCGGTTAAAAGGTTGAAAAGAGAACACAAGGCCTTGATTGGATATGTACAACAGTTATCTCATTCTCGAGGGCAGGATATTCCAGTGATAGAGCCTCCAGCGGAGATACCTAGAGAGTCAATCAGCGGCTTGATGGAGTTAGGAAGGATGGCACAGGAGGCAGATAAGTGGGGTCACGTGGGAGTTCGTAATGACCGAGAAGTTTATGGAGGACCCGGCTTTGCCTTCAGCCAGTGCCCTAGTATTTTGGTACCTGATGGAGGCGCTTGATCATGCTTAGTAAGTGATGCTCGTCTACATCGCAGCGTGGTAATTCGCCTTGAGGCACAGGCATGTTCCGCTGGCATTGCCGACATTTGAGGCAGTGTCATCTCGTGAGGATGACAGTATACTTTTCTAGATGGTATTCTTCGGCTATCACGGTGCGTGGCTTCTTCGATGCGGCACAGGCAGATTCAGCCAAGATACATAAGGCCATGGCTAATATTGTTGATGGAGTTCAGAATACTTTCGAGGCCATATTTGCTAGGCGGCTGAATACAGAGGAGGTAAACGTTGATAATTTGAGGGGTAGGCTGGTGCCTTTCTTTTCAGAGGTTAAGACCTTTGTACAGGATGATTTCGAGAACACTTCTACTTTCTCCAACTTGATTCAGAGCACGCAAGATTCCTTGGTTGCTTGGAGAAAATCTTGTACAAGGCATGAACATTCAGTCACGGTGTTAGAGTTTCAGCTAGATTACATTCCACCCATTTCAGTTCAGGAGGTTGAGGCTGTACTTGGCAGATTTGTTGAGTTTGCAGCTAGAGAGAAGGAGAATGGGAACGCACTACTGGACGAGGATCTTCTAGAGGACTGATTGTGGGCATTTATTGCCTTTACTATTTTTGGGAGTGAGTGGGAATCTTTGATTCATTTAATGTACCACTCCCCATTCTGGCAGTTTTTAGGGTTAGGGCTGAGGTGGCACGATTCTAGCCACCCTATTGATTGTAACCCTAGCCGTCTTTTGGACTGGGCTAGCTATATAAAGGGGGAGTCCCCCTCATTTGTAACTCAGTAGACAGTAGAGATTAGACATCAGATTAGAATCAGAATTGAGTTAGAGCTTAGAGGCTAGAGAGTAGAGCATTGTAGACATTTTGCATATTGGAGAAGAAAGAAAGTTTTCCCTTTGAAAACTTTTGTGGAGATTGTTGTGTAACACTTTTCATGATAATAGATCTTTTCATTGATGGTGGAATTCGTCTTGTCATGAATAGCTAGCAAGGTCTCTTCTTCCTTTTGAATCCAAGTAGTATAATTTTCATGCAAGTAGTTTACTTTGATGTGTGGTGTTCTATTGAGGTAGCTTCTTTCTATTCCATACCACTAGCGGCTTGTTGATGATAAGTTCGCCTTGCGTGGTCGACTAGAAATTATCTTAAGTTTAACTTCGATTGTGATTTGTATACTTATATGCGTCGTTATGATGGTGTATGTATGCCAAATTATAATTTGAACATCTTTTGCTATCCCTTTGAAGATTGCACTGATTTTGCTGAGGCTGTCCGACGTGAGGCTAGGTGAAATTTGGTTGAAGTCTGCCAAAATTGAGCTCCACACATCCTGCATTTAGAATAGCATATAAGTTTCTTAGGCCCTATACTCTTTACTTTCTGCATATTTCTGATTAGCTTTAGAAAAACGAACTATATTGCCAAATCATACACGCAAGAATCCCCTTCAAATCATATACCGGCTGCTAACTGCAAGAAGTCTGAACAATCGTGTAAGTCCCCTCGTAAGAACACAACAATACACATCAGCCAACTGAGTCTATTCGCATTTAAGGAACCTTGGAGTTGAAAGCATGAACTCACTCGCAATCTTAGCATGCTGAATACTTTGTTGAAGAGAGGATAGAGTATCCGTTGGGAAAATTTGTTCTGTGTTGGTGCGGTCTCAAAAACCACGTCAACAAGATCTACTTAAACTGAAATTACAATGCTTCAAACACTTAATGGCAACTACAACAACTCCTCATTAGAATGCAATCATAATGCCAAGTTACAATGATATAGGTTGATTGTCTTAAGCCTGATACAATGATAGGACTGACTTCCTTAATGCAAATATGAAATGACTGTCAACAAGTGTCGACAATGATTGACAATAACTGAAATGACAATACAATGTAAAAGAATGAGGAACCTGATTTGATCGTTGACTGCAATTAAACCTTCCCAAAACCTTCCTATTTGTTGTTCGATCTCTTCACACTATGCAGCGCCTGTAGTATGTAATCTGCCCCACTGAAATAATTATGACTGAACACTCATACAACTTGAAGATGCTACAGTTTTGTCCTTCCTTGCAGCGCTTCCCACAAATAGATTTTTCCACGATTTTTGAAGGCAAGTCGATGGAGTTTCAAAGCATTATCTTCACAACTATGCCACGACTTTTTTCCAATAATTTCTGATCTTCAAATCGCTGAAGCTGGACTGTGTAAAGGCTGTGACTTCATGAATTAGGAAACCACAATTTTATTACCTAATTTCCACCTTCTAGTCGATGATGCAAAACCTCCATTCTTTGCTGCGATTTCTTCTCTAAATGCCAATAAAAATCTGAGTATTTTTCCCTCTACAAAATCGTCCTCAATATGAACTAATCGATGCCAACACAAACTGAATTAATTCTTCAAGACAAGCTCCAAGACGTTATCACCAAGTTTGGCCAATGAGATTATAGCAATACATCAGCTACTATAATCAAACCTTCAACAAATGGTAACCTCCTTCACAATGTAGTTACAACAATACAGCAGCTGTTACAACCCTCTTGATGCAATAATACATCAGCTATTGCACCCAATTAGCTAGTACTCAGAAATTGCAATAATACAACAGCTATTGCAATTGATTGAATCCTTCAATGAAACACAAGTAGAAACCCTGGATGGATTTCTCAACAATCTCCAGCTAGGATTGATCTTTCACAATTGAACCTGGTACTCTAGAGTCTTCAAACCCTCGAGCAATGCAAGTCTCAGCTTATACCACACAGGTATGAGAAATAGAAATAATCCAAGACATGATCCAAATGACTTGCATTGAGCTCCTTATAAAGAATTCTCATCCAACTTCAAGAAGCTTATAGAAATAATATTATTTTATTCTTTTAACGACTTTATGATTTATTATTTTATTTAGTCACTTTATTAAATTAATTAAATATAAAGTCATCCTTAAGATATTAATTTATTGGAATAACTTTATAAATAATTAATCTAATATCTCCACTTTATTTAATTAAAATAATCAATTAAGCTATCCTTTTGATATATTATTAATTTTGGAAAACTTAATCAATTAAATTAATTAAATCACAATACCTCCAATTCGGGGATATAACAGGGTCTAGAAATATGTCATGATATAAAGAGTTTACCCTATTTAGTGCAATAATATAAGTTTGCGGCATAGAGTTGCTACCATGGCCATGGTATGTTAAGGTTACTAGGCTAGCACTTCTAAATTGGAATATAAATTATTGATATAGAAATATTTGGTGCCACAATTTAATGTGAACAAATGTCCATTTAAAGGTTAATAACTAGAATATATAAATTAGTTTGGCCATTTATTTCCATTCCATGAAGTAGATAGATTCCTAAGATATGGAAAGAGTTACACTTTAGTACTAAAACTAAACTTGTATGAACAAAAATAATAGTAACCAAGGGTGGTTATTACACAAACTCACTAAGAGTAATTTGATTTGCCTCCACAAACATAATAATTAACACATAATATCTCAATCACAACTTAGAAGCAAGATGGGTATTGGTTTGTAAATTCCAGATTAACAGTAACATTGAACAACAATTTCAGTAACAAGTAGGTGTGAGAATTACCATATGAAGCTAAGTGCAAATGACACTTATTTATAAGATTACACAACATTACATGGAAAAAAATGAAATAAACAAACTACACTTCAACTCCAGCTAATGACCTAATTGCATGCATTGCAATCTTTATTACAACATATCCTATCCACTAATCATAAAATTGAACCATACAATTGTCAATTAGATTGCAAGTACAAGTTAACACTTAAAGATTGCATCTCTTGCATGACAAAAGATCTAAAAATAGATGATCTAACAATTGCTAACTCCAAACTAAAAATAGCACATTGGGCTAAAAATAACATAGGCTATTTATAGTGCTACTAAAACTAGCATGGGCTATTCATAGCACCAACCAAAAATAGCAAAACTCAAAATATGCTCTTCTCCTTGAAAATGACGACTACAAAAAATAGCACAAGCTATTTTAGTGCAGGCTAAAATTAGATTTCTAGAAGGTGGCTTGGACTGATGCTGATGAAGCTTTCCCTTGTTCTAATCATGGAATTTTTTTTAAAACTCTTTACTACTATGATAATCCACTTGATGATTTGAACTTGAATATCCCTCCTCTGATAGTTTATTTTTTGTCAGACACTAAGCCATAGACCTTGAAGTACTTTGTATGATGGATAAAGGAATGATAAAATCTTATTGTCTACTATTTGATGAATGAAACCCCATGGTGATTGTTGTAAAAGAATTTTGATGAAAATACTGTTGAATTCGGATGAAAAATAAGCTGAATCACTGCTAGTAAGCACCTTTTGTCAAGGGTTTTGATAAAGAATTCAAAGAAACAAAGTGTTTTCCCAACTGTTGTGAGAGTCATTTGTTTGATTCTCCTTCGAAAGAGATGATAGTTGATAGCAAAGAGGAAGAAACAAAAGAAAATATACTGCTGTTCACTGCTATCCAAATTGCTAAAGTGACTAATTTTCTTTTCAAAATTAGCATTCAACTAATTATCTCTGCCTTGGGACCTGCTATAGAAGATGATGTTTGGAATTAGTTTATTTAAGCTCGAGTAATTTTTCAAAATTGGCACCACTTTCTCCTTAAAATACTACAAAACTCTTTGTTTATTAAAGACTTGCTCTTTATTTTAGGCATCCCTATTAATGAAGGCTTTCACTTGTGTTTTAAAACATATGAATGCTATGGACAAAACATATCCCTTTATTAATAGTTGTTTATCCTTTTTTTAAATAAATTAGTCAACCTTGAACAGTTACAAATCTCCACCTCATTCAAGGCTGGTCAGCTATGTTTACCAAAGCACACCTAACAGTAGACATGCCATGCTTTTAATTTTTTAAACGGCTCTCAATAATAGGTGCACCCTTCCAAATTGAGATCTTTGTGAACTTAAATGCAATTTGAAAACTACAAGCTTCTATATAGCAGCGCACCTCTCTTACTAGATTCATCTCAACTATGAAAATGAGTTGCATCTTTAGTGAGGCGCACCTTCTTGAATTGGATTTGAAATTTGGTTTAAAAAAGTGTTTCATCCTTTTGTGAGGTGTGCTTCAGCTTCAAGTGTGCACCTATGATCTAACACTTGGAACTTGCTAGTTGATATGCACACCTTACCATGGATTTCAAACTTTCACTCCACACCTTTCCTCTATGCTGAAGTGTGCCCCTAATGCTTCAATGCACACTTCTAAATAGACTATTTGACTGAAATTTTTAACTAGCAAAGTGCCCCTTCAAGTCCACGCATGCACCAAAATATTGGTTTTCTAACATTTGATTTTTCCTTTGTGAGGTGCATGCTTCAACTTCAAGTGCACACGTATTAACTGACTTTTGATCTCTAGACTTGCACCTGTCATGCATGCACATCTTCATCCCCCACACAACTAAACATGACTTTACACTTTAAATTGAAATTGAATTGTCTTTGATGAGATGCACACATCATAGACTTACATGCACCATTGCATTGAGATTAATTTTTAATTTCCTCTATCAAGTGTGCACCTAATGCTTTGATGCACAAATGTACACCAATATTTCAACTAATTTTGAAATCAAATTTTCCTCTATAGTGAGGCATGCACTTCTTGCTTAGGGTTTCCCTTCTAAATTGGATTGCTCAAACTTGCCTTTCTTATTCATTTAGACACACACTTTTCCTTCACACACACACCTTTGAATGTAGTTTGTGAATTTCATATTTCCACTTGGCATTGCCCTTTGTTGAGTGCACACTTCTTGCTTAGGTGTGCATTTGTATCTGTATTTCTCAAAATCTCTAATGTAGGTGCAACCCTAACCTCATGCCTCAACCATATTTTCCGAACAAAAACTATCTTCATTTTTTGTCTTTCTAAAAGTGTCCAAAAATTCTTTCCAAAAATTCTTTCCATTTTTCTTGTATTTGAGACCATTTCACAACATAGACTAATAGGTTAAGGCAATGAAATGTGACCATTGAATGGATGGAAAGACAAGTTTTTAGCTTGGAAACTTGAAACAATACAAAAATTTCATATAGGTATAAACGATGCCTACTTGACTCCAAAGCCAAGATTGAGGATGAAGGACATGAGACAATTTTGATTCATTTGAGGATGAGGATACTGATTAACAAATAATCAATAGTTGAGGAATCACTACACCAAATAAAGTTATGCACAAGTTCCTTAGCCATTTTTTATTTCTAATAAGGAATGAACACGTCATATGCTTTCACTTTATTGCAAAGACATGAAATACTTGAGGGCCTTGCCATTGTTGATGTGTCATGATGTTGGGGCTTGCCATTGCTGATGTGTCACAATGTCAGGGCTTTGCCTTGAAAACATCCTTGTGTCAAGCTACAAATCCTCAATGTTGTTAGATTGAAGGCGGTGCAGATTAGATGACACATGCTACTCCAAGCATCCAAAGACTTTAAAATACTTAGCACATGCAAAAATATTAAAATACACCAAACCAAAAAGAATGTTTGCTATTATAGTGAAAACCACTACATTTACTAAGTTACTTACAAAGTTATAGATATTGACCTTGCAAATTCATAGTGGGAAGATTATGCTGCATTTTGTCCTAGATTTGTAATGCTTCTAGGTGTGAACACAGTTGGAGCACATTTGAGGCTTGTTAATGTTTTAATTCACATCTTTTAGTGCAACACCAAATGGAATAGATGTGTGGTAGAACCACTATTTGAACTAGAAGGAGAAGCTCCCTATAAACAAAAAATAACCTAATTTAAACAATAGCTACTTGCTATTCACAATTTTTCTAGTGTTGTTCGAGGTGTTTCATGCTCATGCTAGACAAAAGTAAAGATGTGTCTTTTTGGACTCACATAGGGCCAAAAAATTGACACACACTTAACTCAAGACAAAAGATTTTTATGCGTTTTAATTGAAAGAAAACCCTATGATTACTACACACTTAGGATGTTTAGCTAAAAGCATAGACTAAATAATGCAAGTACACAAAGTTGGGATAGGTTTAATACATAGAACTTAGTAAATTAGAAGAGGGAAACGGTATACAAAACTACCCAACCTTTTTAACTGCAACTTACAATACAAGGCTATGATTTACAATAAAAACACTTTAATTTACCTCATCAACACATACAAATGATGTTACAAGCCAAAAAAATTATTTCATTCAAAACTACAACTACCAACATAATGACTACTATAATACAAAAATTTAAAGTAATTATTAAGTGATATTTAATTCATAAAAGCAAAAATAACACGAAAAAACACTTCAACAACAATTTAGAAGCAAGATAGGCAATACTAAATTCCATTAAATAAAAATCGAATTCTAAATCAACAATCATTGAACCATAGATGAAAATCTCTACGAGTACTTGTAGAACTCATGAGTACTCACGTGCCGTTTTACGACGACAAGTTACTTGCCCAAAAACTCATCGTTGAGTTTTCCAAAAACTTGTAGCAATCTTTCGTGAAAAATTTGCAAAAATGCACACTTTTTTTAGCAAAGCCCGTCCAAAACTCACCCATATTTGATATAAATCTGACTTTATGCCATACATGATTTTTTTTAGGGGTTTTTATCTATTTTTGGACACGAAAAGCAAACACAGCTACTCAAGGCACAATGTCGCACAATTGTAACAGATGTTTTTTTTCACCTTTTCGCAATTCCAATTTCTCCAAAATATTGGGCATCTAAAACATTCTGCAATGAGCATATTCACTCTAATGGAAGTGAATATTGCCCCCAAACCCGCATGAGAGGCACTGCCCCTCAACCCCATTGAGGTCTATGATATGTATTAAACTCTAATTTTGATTTATATATGATGGAAATCAATAAATATGTTCTACAAATTTAGTAATATGCGTTTTTTAAGAATATTTTTAAAAATTTATGTATTTAAAAATGTTTGATGAAATTGCTGAGTTTTTCCACGAGTTTTTGCAGAGTCCGGAGATTTTTAATTTTTTGGGCTTGCCAAGTAATTGCCGATTCCAAGTTTTACAACTATGCATTGAACAATACTCCCCTAAACTAATTTCAACAAACACTTATTTATAATGTTTTACGCCTTGCATGCAAAAATAGTAAAAAGCTAACTATGACTTCTATTTTAAGAAAAGACTGCTTACATGCAATGCAAACTTTATTACAAAATGCTATCCATTAAAACTGAATTTGAACACAGACAATTTTTAATTAAACTGCTGATAGAGATTAGTACAAACTAACTCTAGAAGCCCCATCTCTTTCATGACAAGAAACGCTGAAACTTTATCATTCTTCTTGACACTTTGAATTTGAACACTCTTTTCTTCTATTGATCCTTTAGCAAACCCTAGCAAAATATTGCTTTTAAAACTCCATAGGGGATAGCAAACTATTTGTTTTATATGTTTTGATCAATGTAATTATTGGGCAAACCTTTATAATAGTGTTGCAATTTGGACACAATAATGATTGCCTCCAAAACCCTAACAAATCAGCCCATTACCTTGAAGAAATGCCTTTTAAAACTTGCCTTCTTCCATATCCTTTTTTCAACTTGTCAACTTCACTTGAATTTTCTGAGAAAAACCTTGGTAGAAGAGAAAGCCCTTTGAAGGGAACATCAATAGTGGTCTGCTGATAACAAATGTTTTTGACAAAGATTTGATAAGGAAATTACTGATCTGTCTTGACTCTTCCTTGATGAAAAAAAATCTGAACAAAACTATATACCGCTATATTAGGCTAAAAACTCCAAAGATCTTGACTGATTTCTCTTTCAAATTTCTGATAAATGACAGAAGAAAGGGAGATTTTGAAGATATTTTGCTGCTGTTATCACCACTGAAATGACTGATTTTATTGTGAATTTGGCATTTTTCTATGTTGATTCTGCTGCTTGCACTTTGCTGTTTGGAATTTTCTGCTGTGGAAAATTGCCATGAGGAATTATGAAGATAGAAGCCCATTTTGAGCACAAATTTACTCCTAAAGCAGGCACTCAAATATTCAAAAAAAAAAAATACTGCTCTCCTGCTATAAAAGCAAAGTCTATTGCTGAATGTGGATGCCTCTATTAACAACAAATTTACTTGAGTTTGGAAAAGTCACATCTGCTGCCAAAAACAGATACCACTCTTATCCATTGATTATAGACACATCTCTTAGTAGAGCTTGGTCAGCCACTTTGAGGTTTATTGATAAATGATTTTAGATTTTTCCATGAATCCAGTTGGCCTCTGTTCATAAATGTGCACCATTACACTATAAAAGAGACTTTGAAAGTATGAAAACCCCTTCTACCTTGTCACGCACACACCCAATAGAGCAAACAAGACTCCTTAATTCCATTGGGTCTCAGGGATGGGGGGGCCGAGAGCCTAGATTTGGGGATAGTGGGGGGAAAGTGGTGCAAATATAGATAGTACTTAAAAAATAGTTTAAAACATGTATAAGGAATAACAAATGAAACTTTGAAATACTCAAACATATTGCATTGAACAATGAAAATGCCGAATATCAATATATTTATATTATATTCAAAATGATGATTACATTCAAATTCTAGCTCAATGCCTCTAATTATCATTCATCCCCAAAGTTTGCACCAAACTTCTCATCACTTGAAATACTGAACTCTCAAGGTCAAGCTCCTCCAAACCAACACCAACCAACCCTATCTATACTACATCATAACCTATGTTGGCTTCTCCAGCTCTACATCCTATCAGGTTGTTTGACTCTACTTGTACATAAGCATGTTGTGATTAATGAGGTGCAAGGTGTTATGTATGGCTATGTTGTGACCTTTTTCATCCAAGATGGGGACCCCCTAATTTTTGCTCCATTCCGTCTTTTGGTTTGGCCCCATTTTCGGTTGTCCGCTTTCGAGGGTTGCACCCACAAGGAATTTGCTGAAATTGGCCGAAGGTCCAAAATTAGGGTTTCATCTTTCCTACCAATCCAAGGTCAACAAAGTAAAATTGAAAAATTGAGTTTAACATTGTTGTCAAGTAAGCCCAAATGAAAGGTTCCAAGTTTTCATCACCCGCAACTTACTATCTTAGTAAGTATGAAATGGGTTTAATCCGGCTGCAAGATTTTTGAAATTCCAACAAATACACTTAATATCTCGTAGCGCCATCGCTTCGCTTGATGCAAATTTGAGCCAAAAGGATAACTTTCTATTTTTAGTAGTTCGCTTCCTGACAAATTTTAGGTCAGATGCATTTTCTCCTCGCGATGTTGGCATATTCTCCGGTTTTCGAGACCTCATAGCTGGTATAACATGCAAAGCGCAGACGCATAACTTTCGTAATTCCGCCTTCCGGAGGCTATTTTAGGGTTTGCATAATGGTTTTTGTACACCAAGATTCTTGATGGTTTTCGAGAGCTTCGCTGATGGTGGATATGCAAACGAGATAACCACTCGCGAAGGAACTACTATTTTAGCAGTGTCCCGATACCGCTTCCCAAATGTACTCAGACCACGAACCGATCGCAAATGCTATAAAACAACAAAGACAAACAGAGATCATTTGATGCGCATGCAGAGCAAATTAGGGTTTCCAACTTCGGAGCCTGAAAAGAGGAGTCAAAAGTCAGAATTTTCGAAAACCGATGTAAACCATCGCGATCAGCATCCTTCAGGCTATCTGCTGGTAAAATTTCAAGTCAAACGGAGCACTTACTATTTATAGTAAGTCAATTTGGAAATAGGCTAAAAATAGTAAATCGAGTGCATGCGTCAATGTCAGCCGGCAGGTCACGTGGTGAGGAGCGCCTCATTCAAATTTCGAGTCAATCAGAGCAGTGGAACTATCAGAAACAAGCAGTTACTATTTATAGTCAAAGGAAGTCAACGCCTTTCATCCTTCTACCTAGCCAAAATGCGCCTTCAAGCATATGCCAAGCACGAAAAATTCTAAGTATGAAGTTTATCCTTCATCAGGGCAAAAATGCGCCCAAGGAGTACAAGTGGTCAAGGAAAAGTCAACACTTTTATCCTGTAGGCATGGGGAAATGCGCCCAACTTGAAGAAGGAAAAATTGGAAAAATTTTCTAAGTCTGAATATCCACCACCCCCCTCCAAATGCGCCCATCCTACAGCTGGGGTGAAATGCACCCAAAAGGCAAATAAGTCAAAGGAGTCAGCTTTTTTATCCTCCTCCATGGGCAAAATGCGCCCAAATGCATGCATGTCAGGACAAAAAATGGGAGGTGAAAGGTCACAAGGGACGTGGTAAGAGTTTCATCCACCAGCTAGGCCAAAATGCGCCCAAGAAAGAAATGAGTCAAACTAGTCAACAATTCTTATCCTTCACCTATATGAAAATGCGCTCAAGATGGAAGCAAGTCAACAAGTCAAAGAAATTCGTCCTCCTCACCCTCCTAAATGCGCCCAAAAGAGGTCAAGTAGAGACAAAAAAATAGAAGTTGAAGAGTCATCCTCTTGCCTAGCACAAATGCGCCCAAGTTGAGGTGGTAAAAGTAAGTGCAAGGTGGTAAATGGAGTAAAAAGTGTTGAAAATACCTCAAGGCGTGGTCAATACAAGGGTAAATGCTAGGCGTGATTTTGATTTTCCCTCCTCAAGTGTTAAATGTGCCAAGGGTGGTGAGTGCTAAAGAGTGTTGAAGATATTTTCCTAGGCGTGGCAATATTCTCTTCAAATGCTACTTGCGCCCAAGGTGGTAAGTGTTAGAAAATTTTTCCAAGGCTTGTGAGGTGGTGGAAATAAATTGCTAAGGCGTGATTTTTCCCCAGTGTGCTATGCGCCTTAAGTATGAAATAAAGTATAAGATGAGTGATGGGAATTTTTCTAAGGCGTTGGAATATTTTCCTAGTGTGGAGTAAAATGCTAGTGTGGAGTGGGAAATAAAAGTGTGCTATGCATGAATAAAATTTTCTAAATGAAGTTGATAAAATTTCCACCACTGGCGAATGAACCAAAATTTTCTAAGGCAAATTCTCAAAGTGCAAGATGATTTAAAAGTTTCTAAGGCAAAAATATTTTCTCCCTTGGAAAATACGCCTAGAGCTCAAGGTAGTGAAATTTTCTTTCGTGAAACTCCGGCAAACTTTTCAGGGATGAAGTCAGAGAATGATGATAATGCAGGATGAATTCAAGTTCTTCAAGTTGGAGCAACACAGGATGATCACAGGCGAAGGATGAATTCAATTTGATGAAGATAATATTTTTCTAAGGTTCAAAATTTAAAAATTAAATGAACCCGTTCGTTGGGTACCCATGGATTCGAAGCATTCAGAAGAAAATTCTCTTCTGGGTACTGAACATTTGCGATGATAGATGGATTTCTATGTCTTCCGCACTTCGCCAATACTTTTTCAGTGAAGAATTTGATCAGTGCTCAAATTGTGAATTTTCCTAAGGGAAAATTTAAAATTCTCTAAGGCAAGATGAATAAAATGTGTTTTCAGAATAGATTTCTCTGAATGAAGAATTCGAAGTGGGTTGCCTAGATGATTTTGATTGAATTCTTTGATGATGAATTTTCCAGAGGAGGAGTTAAATTCGAATTCAAGTGACAGATCCCCGGCTGGTGAATTTAAAAGATGGACTTAAATTAATTTTTTTCAAAATAAATTCAAAGATGCCAAATAAAGTCAAGTTTCTAGAAGAGCAAGATTCTGACATTCGAGAGACAGAGTATGTCGATACGGAGAGGAAATTCAATTCTTGAAGTGGAGTAGTGGAAGTTTAATGCTGGCTAAAATTGTATACAAATTCGGTTTTGGCTATAAAATGGAGAAGTTTCTCACTTATTTTTCACAGCTGGAAAATTCGAATTTGCTCTAAGTGAAGTATTGCTGAGAATTGTTGAAGATTGAAGAGTTTGAAATTCTGTTGAAGACTGGAGTTTGTTGAAGTTGCTGAGGCTGCTGAAGAGGGACGCCTTGAGTTGCTAGAGAAGCGCCATTGCTGAAGTCAAGAGGGGCGCACTTGCTGATTGCTAGGATTGGATTTGTTGCTGATTGAAATTTGAAGTTGCCAGAACTAAGAGGGGCGCACTTGCAAATTGCTGGAGGTGTTCAAATCTGCAGTTGAAGAGGGACGCCTTGAAGTGAGAATATTACTGAGAGTTTTAAAAGTGCGAATTTGCTGATTGCTGATTGCTGGTGAAATACGAATTTAAAGAAGTTCAAGTTGCAGATTGGAGTTGCTGAAGAGTAGTGAAGTCACTGAAATTTACTTAGAAACTTTTTCTAAGTGTAGTTCAAGAGAAGAAGCTGAGATGGCTGAGGCAAGGGCGACTAGCAAGGACAATGGTGCATCCAGGCAAGCTGTGATCAAGAAGTTGAGTAAAACATTCATGCCAAAATCAAAATTCATTTCGAAGTTGGGCAAGCTGACAGACACCAACTTGGGCTCCGTCAACCTAGAGACCTTCAAGAATAGGATGTTGGGAATTGGAAGTCATTGACCTTCGACCACTTCACACAATATTGTTCGAAGTGGGTTATATGCAGTTGCTGGTTTCCCGCCAGCCATTCAATGCTCGGAACTGATAATGGAGTGCGCCAATTATTATGAGAAGGATCATCGGTCAATCATGTCACCAGATGGCCAAGTACTAGCCAATCTTACTCCAGCAGCCATTGGTGAAGCTTTCGGGATCCCGGTGCACAGGAACATGGTTTACAAATCCAGAGAGCGAGCAGAGCGAATGTACGCTTCTGCATTCGAGAGATGCACGGAGACGATTAACACTCACTGGATGAGCACTCCCAAGCCTTCTCGTACAAAGTTGCCAAAGCAGATCGTAGCAGAGGACTTAAAGCAAGAATATTGTGATCTCATTATGATGCTGAGCAGGGTTGGTGGTTGTGCATAGTCATTTATTTTCGAGCCATGGATGTTTTACTACATCAACCTCGTGCTGGAAGGGAAGGACTATGTCAATTGGGCCGAGATGATCAGTGATAATTTGCATGAGCAGCTCCTGAGCTTGAGAAGGACGAAGACATTTTACATGAGCTCTTACATCATTTATATGTTGGCACGTATGACGAAGTACAGAGGGATCTCTTACAAAGAACCTGTCGGTTGTGGCTCCCACCAGTTTAAAATATATGATGCCTGTCCACAATTGCATTTTGCAAGCACAACTCACTACAAGCGTGTCAACGATGCTTTCACCATGCATATCACGAGACTGCTTCAGGAGCGGTTACATCACAGAATCTCGAGGGAAGCCCAAGAGCTGATTGAAAGGTATGGGTGCTGGTTCATACAGTTTCCAAAATTTTCTTACATTAGGCTGCAAGGTTTTTCATCGTACCCGTATAGGTTGCCTAAGTACCCAACGGATAGAATATTGATGCTAGAAATATCTGAGCAATTGCTTTGCCTTTGATAAATTCAAAAGAGAAGAAGAAAAAGGAGGTAAAGAGATTTCCAATTGTCATACAGGCAACTTCTGGATGGTATCCCTCAATACAGCCGATAAGAAAGTGATGATTTATCATTTCTCATCACCCATAAGTAAACCATTTCGACCCTCATAACATCAAATGGAATACTTGTCGGAGGTTTTAAACATAAGGCCACCATTGAGGGATTATTAGACGATCTGGTGATGAAGTTGAGTTAGGAAAAGGATGTTCTCTGGCTACGATTACTCGATCGGGGAATTGTAAAGGTTAATGCGGTTTCGACCAATTGAGCGAAGATATGGATGTTGTTCATCTGGTTATCATTTGATAGAGATCCTCCACTTCCACCTCCAGTTAGATTGAACACGAGATTGCTGATTTAGATGATACACTTTCCTATTCTGTCGACATTCACTAGACATGGGTTGTTGAAGTAGGATAAATGGGAGTTGAAGTAGGTCAGTGCTTTTTGGCTTACAACTTGATGGGAGATCTGGGGCGCCCTGCTGGCGGAAGAAACAGATCACACGAGGTCCGAGAATCTGAAAGGAGCTGGACCGGCCGGGGAACCCTCTCAGCCCAGAACTCCGAGGAATGCTGATTTGCATCACCATTGGAACCGTTCTCCAAATTACCTCTGAGAGGTCTCTTATTTGCTGATCAGAGGAATGCACTGAATCAGGTGCAAGTAGTACAGGATAATAATCAGCCTCCACGGAGAGAGTCGGTTGGCCAGAGTGTCAACGCACCTATTAGGGCTGATCAGCAGGATGATGAGGGGACTATTACTGACCCTCAATTTCAGCAGGAGTTAGAGGCGGCTATGAATGATGATGATGATATAGTTTCAGGGGACACTCAGCCACTTGAGGACGATGATCCTCGCCATAATGATATAGAAGTTGAGCAAGTTCGAGAAGTAGAGGCACAAGAACAGCAGCCCTTTGATATACAGTACGATGTGCCTGATTGGCTTAAGGATAGGATGAGAAGAAGCCCCAGTGAGGAGATTGATCCAGCAATTGAGATGGAAGATTTTTTGAACAGGATCAGTGCACCTCCACAGAAGAAGAAAGCAAGAAAATTTTCAAAGATATCCACTGAAGAGGATGGTTCCCGTACTCTTCATGTAGTTGTGCCACGGGTTGATTGTGACCGAAATGAAGCAGTGCCTGAGAATTATGTGGTCACGACTTTGGAGTTGGGACGCCCCACTGGTGCGCAGATTGTAGAGGAGTGTGATAACTCCTATCTTGCCCTCAAAGACAGATTATTCAAGAAGGAAGGAAAATACAAAAGGTTGAAAAGAGAACACAAGGCTTTAATTGGGTATGTACAACAGTTGTCTCGTTCTTGAGGGCAGGAGATTCCAGTGATAGAGCCTCCAGCGGAGATACCTAGAGAGTCCATCAGTGGCTTGATGGAGTTAGGAAAGATGGCACAGGAAGCAAATAAGTGGGTCACAGGAGTTCGTGCTGAAACCGAAAAGTTTATGGAGGACCTTGCTTTTGCCTTTCAGCAGGCCTCTAGCATTTTGGCACGAATGGAGGCAGTTGATCATGCTTGGGGCGATGCTTCTATCTATCAAAGTAAAGTAATTCAGCGTCTTGAGGCATTGAGACATGTTCCGTTGCAATCGCTGATTGATGGAGGTGTCATTCAGGAGAATGACCGATATGATTTCTCTCGATGGTATTCTTCGGCGATCACGGGACGTGGTTTCTTCGACGCTGCACAGGCAGATTCAGCCAGGGTACATAAAGCTATG
>VDFB02168118.1:70996899-71036684 GCA_007258455.2 Sequoia sempervirens
TATGTTAAGGTTACTAGGCTAGCACTTCTAAATTGGAATATAAATTATTGATATAGAAATATTTGGTGCCACAATTTAATGTGAACAAATGTCCATTTAAAGGTTAATAACTAGAATATATAAATTAGTTTGGCCATTTATTTCCATTCCATGAAGTAGATAGATTCCTAAGATATGGAAAGAGTTACACTTTAGTACTAAAACTAAACTTGTATGAACAAAAATAATAGTAACCAAGGGTGGTTATTACACAAACTCACTAAGAGTAATTTGATTTGCCTCCACAAACATAATAATTAACACATAATATCTCAATCACAACTTAGAAGCAAGATGGGTATTGGTTTGTAAATTCCAGATTAACAGTAACATTGAACAACAATTTCAGTAACAAGTAGGTGTGAGAATTACCATATGAAGCTAAGTGCAAATGACACTTATTTATAAGATTACACAACATTACATGGAAAAAAATGAAATAAACAAACTACACTTCAACTCCAGCTAATGACCTAATTGCATGCATTGCAATCTTTATTACAACATATCCTATCCACTAATCATAAAATTGAACCATACAATTGTCAATTAGATTGCAAGTACAAGTTAACACTTAAAGATTGCATCTCTTGCATGACAAAAGATCTAAAAATAGATGATCTAACAATTGCTAACTCCAAACTAAAAATAGCACATTGGGCTAAAAATAACATAGGCTATTTATAGTGCTACTAAAACTAGCATGGGCTATTCATAGCACCAACCAAAAATAGCAAAACTCAAAATATGCTCTTCTCCTTGAAAATGACGACTACAAAAAATAGCACAAGCTATTTTAGTGCAGGCTAAAATTAGATTTCTAGAAGGTGGCTTGGACTGATGCTGATGAAGCTTTCCCTTGTTCTAATCATGGAATTTTTTTTAAAACTCTTTACTACTATGATAATCCACTTGATGATTTGAACTTGAATATCCCTCCTCTGATAGTTTATTTTTTGTCAGACACTAAGCCATAGA
The DNA here is from genome assembly GCA_007258455.2 of Sequoia sempervirens. Taxonomy (NCBI): domain Eukaryota; kingdom Viridiplantae; phylum Streptophyta; class Pinopsida; order Cupressales; family Cupressaceae; genus Sequoia; species Sequoia sempervirens. The sequence continues at coordinate 70,997,917 of VDFB02168118.1, forward strand.
CCTTGAAGTACTTTGTATGATGGATAAAGGAATGATAAAATCTTATTGTCTACTATTTGATGAATGAAACCCCATGGTGATTGTTGTAAAAGAATTTTGATGAAAATACTGTTGAATTCGGATGAAAAATAAGCTGAATCACTGCTAGTAAGCACCTTTTGTCAAGGGTTTTGATAAAGAATTCAAAGAAACAAAGTGTTTTCCCAACTGTTGTGAGAGTCATTTGTTTGATTCTCCTTCGAAAGAGATGATAGTTGATAGCAAAGAGGAAGAAACAAAAGAAAATATACTGCTGTTCACTGCTATCCAAATTGCTAAAGTGACTAATTTTCTTTTCAAAATTAGCATTCAACTAATTATCTCTGCCTTGGGACCTGCTATAGAAGATGATGTTTGGAATTAGTTTATTTAAGCTCGAGTAATTTTTCAAAATTGGCACCACTTTCTCCTTAAAATACCACAAAACTCTTTGTTTATTAAAGACTTGCTCTTTATTTTAGGCATCCCTATTAATGAAGGCTTTCACTTGTGTTTTAAAACATATGAATGCTATGGACAAAACATATCCCTTTATTAATAGTTGTTTATCCTTTTTTTAAATAAATTAGTCAACCTTGAACAGTTACAAATCTCCACCTCATTCAAGGCTGGTCAGCTATGTTTACCAAAGCACACCTAACAGTAGACATGCCATGCTTTTAATTTTTTAAACGGCTCTCAATAATAGGTGCACCCTTCCAAATTGAGATCTTTGTGAACTTAAATGCAATTTGAAAACTACAAGCTTCTATATAGCAGCGCACCTCTCTTACTAGATTCATCTCAACTATGAAAATGAGTTGCATCTTTAGTGAGGCGCACCTTCTTGAATTGGATTTGAAATTTGGTTTAAAAAAGTGTTTCATCCTTTTGTGAGGTGTGCTTCAGCTTCAAGTGTGCACCTATGATCTAACACTTGGAACTTGCTAGTTGATATGCACACCTTACCATGGATTTCAAACTTTCACTCCACACCTTTCCTCTATGCTGAAGTGTGCCCCTAATGCTTCAATGCACACTTCTAAATAGACTATTTGACTGAAATTTTTAACTAGCAAAGTGCCCCTTCAAGTCCACGCATGCACCAAAATATTGGTTTTCTAACATTTGATTTTTCCTTTGTGAGGTGCATGCTTCAACTTCAAGTGCACACGTATTAACTGACTTTTGATCTCTAGACTTGCACCTGTCATGCATGCACATCTTCATCCCCCACACAACTAAACATGACTTTACACTTTAAATTGAAATTGAATTGTCTTTGATGAGATGCACACATCATAGACTTACATGCACCATTGCATTGAGATTAATTTTTAATTTCCTCTATCAAGTGTGCACCTAATGCTTTGATGCACAAATGTACACCAATATTTCAACTAATTTTGAAATCAAATTTTCCTCTATAGTGAGGCATGCACTTCTTGCTTAGGGTTTCCCTTCTAAATTGGATTGCTCAAACTTGCCTTTCTTATTCATTTAGACACACACTTTTCCTTCACACACACACCTTTGAATGTAGTTTGTGAATTTCATATTTCCACTTGGCATTGCCCTTTGTTGAGTGCACACTTCTTGCTTAGGTGTGCATTTGTATCTGTATTTCTCAAAATCTCTAATGTAGGTGCAACCCTAACCTCATGCCTCAACCATATTTTCCGAACAAAAACTATCTTCATTTTTTGTCTTTCTAAAAGTGTCCAAAGATTCTTTCCATTTTTCTTGTATTTGAGACCATTTCACAACATAGACTAATAGGTTAAGGCAATGAAATGTGACCATTGAATGGATGGAAAGACAAGTTTTTAGCTTGGAAACTTGAAACAATACAAAAATTTCATATAGGTATAACGCATGTCTTGTCATGGACTGTGCTTTAAGGAATGGTTAGGGATTTGAAATTTAGGAGAATTCCTGCTTGAATGATCCCTATGCAACTGCAAATGGTTAGGCCAGCATGGGACTGCAAGCTCTATTGCACTCCAACATGGTTAACATAGTCCAAAACAGTTATCATAATAGCTCCATTCATCATGGGATATTGGATCTATAATGGCATGACAAATTTGATGTGTCTACCTATTTCTCTAAGAAAATCCTTCCCCCTTTTTGCCTAAATCCTTGAGAGCATGTTATGTGCAACATTGTCAAAAGATTATGTGACCAAAAACTATTGAAGAAAGGTATGTGGGCCACACCACTAACATAAACTCTTTCAGCACTAGATATTGGCAAAAGATTATGAGCCATAGATGAATGGCTCACATTGATTAACAAATAATCAATAGTTGAGGAATCACTACACCAAATAAAGTTATGCACAAGTTCCTTAGCCATTTTTTATTTCTAATAAGGAATGAACACGTCATATGCTTTCACTTTATTGCAAAGACATGAAATACTTGAGGGCCTTGCCATTGTTGATGTGTCACGATGTTGGGGCTTGCCATTGCTGATGTGTCACAATGTCAGGGCTTTGCCTTGAAAACATCCTTGTGTCAAGCTACAAATCCTCAATGTTGTTAGATTGAAGGCGGTGCAGATTAGATGACACATGCTACTCCAAGCATCCAAAGACTTTAAAATACTTAGCACATGCAAAAATATTAAAATACACCAAACCAAAAAGAATGTTTGCTATTATAGTGAAAACCACTACATTTACTAAGTTACTTACAAAGTTATAGATATTGACCTTGCAAATTCATAGTGGGAAGATTATGCTGCATTTTGTCCTAGATTTGTAATGCTTCTAGGTGTGAACACAGTTGGAGCACATTTGAGGCTTGTTAATGTTTTAATTCACATCTTTTAGTGCAACACCAAATGGAATAGATGTGTGGTAGAACCACTATTTGAACTAGAAGGAGAAGCTCCCTATAAACAAAAAAAACCTAATTTAAACAATAGCTACTTGCTATTCACAATTTTTCTAGTGTTGTTCGAGGTGTTTCATGCTCATGCTAGACAAAAGTAAAGATGTGTCTTTTTGGACTCACATAGGGCCAAAAAATTGACACACACTTAACTCAAGAGAAAAGATTTTTATGCGTTTTAATTGAAAGAAAACCCTATGATTACTACACACTTAGGATGTTTAGCTAAAAGAATAGACTAAATAATGCAAGTACACAAAGTTGGGATAGGTTTAATACATAGAACTTAGTAAATTAGAAGAGGGAAACAGTATACAAAACTACCCAACCTTTTTAACTGCAACTTACAATACAAGGCTATGATTTACAATAAAAACACTTTAATTTACCTCATCAACACATACAAATGATGTTACAAGCCAAAAAAATTATTTCATTCAAAACTACAACTACCAACATAATGACTACTATAATACAAAAATTTAAAGTAATTATTAAGTGATATTTAATTCATAAAAGCAAAAATAACACGAAAAAACACTTCAACAACAATTTAGAAGCAAGATAGGCAATACTAAATTCCATTAAATAAAAATCGAATTCTAAATCAACAATCATTGAACCATAGATGAAAATCTCTACGAGTACTTGTAGAACTCATGAGTACTCACATGCCGTTTTACGACGACAAGTTACTTGCCCAAAAACTCATCGTTGAGTTTTCCAAAAACTTGTAGCAATCTTTCGTGAAAAATTTGCAAAAATGCACACTTTTTTTAGCAAAGCCCGTCCAAAACTCACCCATATTTGATATAAATCTGACTTTATGCCATACATGATTTTTTTTAGGGGTTTTTATCTATTTTTGGACACGAAAAGCAAACACAGCTACTCAAGGCACAATGTCGCACAATTGTAACAGATGTTTTTTTTCACCTTTTCGCAATTCCAATTTCTCCAAAATATTGGGCATCTAAAACATTCTGCAATGAGCATATTCACTCTAATGGAAGTGAATATTGCCCCCAAACCCGCATGAGAGGCACTGCCCCTCAACCCCATTGAGGTCTATGATATGTATTAAACTCTAATTTTGATTTATATATGATGGAAATCAATAAATATGTTCTACAAATTTAGTAATATGCGTTTTTTAAGAATATTTTTAAAAATTTATGTATTTAAAAATGTTTGATGAAATTGCTGAGTTTTTCCACGAGTTTTTGCAGAGTCCGGAGATTTTTAATTTTTTGGGCTTGCCAAGTAATTGCCGATTCCAAGTTTTACAACTATGCATTGAACAATACTCCCCTAAACTAATTTCAACAAACACTTATTTATAATGTTTTACGCCTTGCATGCAAAAATAGTAAAAAGCTAACTATGACTTCTATTTTAAGAAAAGACTGCTTACATGCAATGCAAACTTTATTACAAAATGCTATCCATTAAAACTGAATTTGAACACAGACAATTTTTAATTAAACTGCTGATAGAGATTAGTACAAACTAACTCTAGAAGCCCCATCTCTTTCATGACAAGAAACACTGAAACTTTATCATTCTTCTTGACACTTTGAATTTGAACACTCTTTTCTTCTATTGATCCTTTAGCAAACCCTAGCAAAATATTGCTTTTAAAACTCCATAGGGGATAGCAAACTATTTGTTTTATATGTTTTGATCAATGTAATTATTGGGCAAACCTTTATAATAGTGTTGCAATTTGGACACAATAATGATTGCCTCCAAAACCCTAACAAATCAGCCCATTACCTTGAAGAAATGCCTTTTAAAACTTGCCTTCTTCCATATCCTTTTTTCAAGTTGTCAACTTCACTTGAATTTTCTGAGAAAAACCTTGGTAGAAGAGAAAGCCCTTTGAAGGGAACATCAATAGTGGTCTGCTGATAACAAATGTTTTTGACAAAGATTTGATAAGGAAATTACTGATCTGTCTTGACTCTTCCTTGATGAAAAAAAATCTGAACAAAACTATATACCGCTATATTAGGCTAAAAACTCCAAAGATCTTGACTGATTTCTCTTTCAAATTTCTGATAAATGACAGAAGAAAGGGAGATTTTGAAGATATTTTGCTGCTGTTATCACCACTGAAATGACTGATTTTATTGTGAATTTGGCATTTTTCTATGTTGATTCTGCTGCTTGCACTTTGCTGTTTGGAATTTTCTGCTGTGGAAAATTGCCATGAGGAATTATGAAGATAGAAGCCCATTTTGAGCACAAATTTACTCCTAAAGCAGGCACTCAAATATTCAAAAAAAAAAAATACTGCTCTCCTGCTATAAAAGCAAAGTCTATTGCTGAATGTGGATGCCTCTATTAACAACAAATTTACTTGAGTTTGGAAAAGTCACATCTGCTGCCAAAAACAGATACCACTCTTATCCATTGATTATAGACACATCTCTCAGTAGAGCTTGGTCAGCCACTTTGAGGTTTATTGATAAATGATTTTAGATTTTTCCATGAATCCAGTTGGCCTCTGTTCATAAATGTGCACCATTACACTATAAAAGAGACTTTGAAAGTATGAAAACCCCTTCTACCTTGTCACGCACACACCCAATAGAGCAAACAAGACTCCTTAATTCCATTGGGTCTCAGGGATGGGGGGGCCGAGAGCCTAGATTTGGGGATAGTGGGGGGAAAGTGGTGCAAATATAGATAGTACTTAAAAAATAGTTTAAAACATGTATAAGGAATAACAAATGAAACTTTGAAATACTCAAACATATTGCATTGAACAATGAAAATGCCGAATATCAATATATTTATATTATATTCAAAATGATGATTACATTCAAATTCTAGCTCAATGCCTCTAATTATCATTCATCCCCAAAGTTTGCACCAAACTTCTCATCACTTGAAATACTGAACTCTCAAGGTCAAGCTCCTCCAAACCAACACCAACCAACCCTATCTATACTACATCATAACCTATGTTGGCTTCTCCAGCTCTACATCCTATCAGGTTGTTTGACTCTACTTGTACATAAGCATGTTGTGATTAATGAGGTGCAAGGTGTTATGTATGGCTATGTTGTGACCTTTTCACACATCGCCCCATTCAAGATGGGGACCCCCTAATTTTTGCTCCATTCCGGTCTTTTGGCTTGGGTCTTCTCTCTCTCTCTCTCTCTCTCTCTCGCTCCGTCTCTTTTCTGATGTCTGCCTTTCGAGGGTTGCACCCGTCAGTGAATTTAAGCGTGAAATTGGCCGAGTCTGAAAATTAGGGTTTCATCTTTCCCAGTCAATCCAAGGTCGAACGAAGTGGTAAATTGAAAATTGAGCTTAACATTGTTGTTAGTGTGCTTCCAGCAGGGTCTCAGCAAGTTTTCATCAGGTTCTGAAGAACTTACTATTTTTAGTAAGTATGAAATTGCCGGCAATCCGTCAGCATTTTTGAAATTCCAACAGTCACACGACATTCAGAGCACATCAGGCTGCTCGGATGCAAAATTTGAGCGAAAACAGACAACTTTCTATTTTTAGTAGTTCGGCTTCCGGGACAAATTTTAGGGCTCAGATGCAGTATTTTTCTCTGCATGTTGGCATATTCCTCCTGGGTTTTTCGAGACCTTCGCAGTGGTATAACATGCAAAGCGAGACGACAACTTTCAGAATTCAGTCTTCCGAGGCTATTTTTAGGGTTTGCATGTCAGGGTTTCTTTTGCATGTTGGGTGATTCCGATGGGTTTTTCGAGAGCTTCGCGATGGTGTGACATGCAAACAGAGATAACCACTCAATAAGGAACTTACTATTTTTAGCAGGTGCGTCCCGGCAGCCGCTTCCCAACAGTTCAGAATCACGAACTGATCGCAATGCAGCAGAAACAAAGACAAACAGAGATCATTTGATGCGCATGCAGAGCAAATTAGGGTTTCCAACTTCGGAGCCTGAAAAGAGGAGTCAAAAGTCAGAATTTTCGAAAACCGATGTAAACCATCGCGATCAGCATCCTTCAGGCTATCTGCTGGTAAAATTTCAAGTCAAACGGAGCACTTACTATTTATAGTAAGTCAATTTGGAAATAGGCTAAAAATAGTAAATCGAGTGCATGCGTCAATGTCAGCCGGCAGGTCACGTGGTGAGGAGCGCCTCATTCAAATTTCGAGTCAATCAGAGCAGTGGAACTATCAGAAACAAGCAGTTACTATTTATAGTAAATCACCTTCAGAAATGGGCTAAAAATAGCAGGCTTGCTAAAAATGGTAGGGTCGACAAGACAACAAGGTCATGAGAATGCAGTGTGCAAAATTTCAAGTCGTTCCGAGCTTCAGAGATGCAAATTCAGAGGGCCTACTATAAATAGCAGGGCATGAAATACTGGCGAAAATGAGAAAAAAAAATTCTAAGTCTGGAACTTCATCCAGTAGACAGGCCAAAATGCGCCTTCAAGCATATGCCAAGCACGAAAAATTCTAAGTATGAAGTTTATCCTTCATCAGGGGAAAAATGCGCCCAAGGAGTACAAGTGGTCAAGGAAAAGTCAACACTTTTATCCTGTAGGCATGGGGAAATGCGCCCAACTTGAAGAAGGAAAAATTGGAAAAATTTTCTAAGTCTGAATATCCACCACCCCCCTCCAAATGCGCCCATCCTGTAGCTGGGGTGAAATGCACCCAAAAGGCAAATAAGTCAAAGGAGTCAGCTTTTTTATCCTCCTCCATGGGCAAAATGCGCCCAAATGCATGCATGTCAGGACAAAAAATGGGAGGTGAAAGGTCACAAGGGACGTGGTAAGAGTTTCATCCACCAGCTAGGCCAAAATGCGCCCAAGAAAGAAATGAGTCAAACTAGTCAACAATTCTTATCCTTCACCTATATGAAAATGCGCTCAAGATGGAAGCAAGTCAACAAGTCAAAGAAATTCGTCCTCCTCACCCTCCTAAATGCGCCCAAAAGAGGTCAAGTAGAGACAAAAAAATAGAAGTTGAAGAGTCATCCTCTTGCCTAGCACAAATGCGCCCAAGTTGAGGTGGTAAAAGTAAGTGCAAGGTGGTAAATGGAGTAAAAAGTGTTGAAAATACCTCAAGGCGTGGTCAATACAAGGGTAAATGCTAGGCGTGATTTTTATTTTCCCTCCTCAAGTGTTAAATGTGCCAAGGGTGGTGAGTGCTAAAGAGTGTTGAAGATATTTTCCTAGGCGTGGCAATATTCTCTTCAAATGCTACTTGCGCCCAAGGTGGTAAGTGTTAGAAAATTTTTCCAAGGCTTGTGAGGTGGTGGAAATAAATTGCTAAGGCGTGATTTTTCCCCAGTGTGCTATGCGCCTTAAGTATGAAATAAAGTATAAGATGAGTGATGGGAATTTTTCTAAGGCGTTGGAATATTTTCCTAGTGTGGAGTAAAATGCTAGTGTGGAGTGGGAAATAAAAGTGTGCTATGCATGAATACAAATTTTCTAAATGAAGTTGATAAAATTTCCACCACTGGCGAATGAACCAAAATTTTCTAAGGCAAATTCTCAAAGTGCAAGATGATTTAAAAGTTTCTAAGGCAAAAATATTTTCTCCCTTGGAAAATACGCCTAGAGCTCAAGGTAGTGAAATTTTCTTTCGTGAAACTCCGGCAAACTTTTCAGGGATGAAGTCAGAGAATGATGATAATGCAGGATGAATTCAAGTTCTTCAAGTTGGAGCAACACAGGATGATCACAGGCGAAGGATGAATTCAATTTGATGAAGATAATATTTTTCTAAGGTTCAAAATTTAAAAATTAAATGAACCCGTTCGTTGGGTACCCATGGATTCGAAGCATTCAGAAGAAAATTCTCTTCTGGGTACTGAACATTTGCGATGATAGATGGATTTCTATGTCTTCCGCACTTCGCCAATACTTTTTCAGTGAAGAATTTGATCAGTGCTCAAATTGTGAATTTTCCTAAGGGAAAATTTAAAATTCTCTAAGGCAAGATGAATAAAATGTGTTTTCAGAATAGATTTCTCAGAATGAAGAATTCGAAGTGGGTTGCCTAGATGATTTTGATTGAATTCTTTGATGATGAATTTTCCAGAGGAGGAGTTAAATTCGAATTCAAGTGACAGATCCCCGGCTGGTGAATTTAAAAGGTGGACTTAAATTAAATTTTTCGAAAATAAATTCAAAGATGCCAGTCAAAGTCAAGTTTCTAGAAGAGCAAGATTCCTGACGTCGAGAGACAAGTGTCAGAAATACCAGAGAGGGAAAATTCGAATTCTTGAAGTGGAGTAGTGGAAGTTTAATGCACTGGCTAAAATTGGCTCCTTCTAGAATTCGATTTTTGGCTATAAAATGGAGAAGTTTCTCACTTATTTTTCACAGCTGGAAAATTCGAATTTGCTCTAAGTGAAGTATTGCTGAGAATTGTTGAAGATTGAAGAGTTTGAAATTCTGTTGAAGACTGGAGTTTGTTGAAGTTGCTGAGGCTGCTGAAGAGGGACGCCTTGAGTTGCTAGAGAAGCGCCATTGCTGAAGTCAAGAGGGGCGCACTTGCTGATTGCTAGGATTGGATTTGTTGCTGATTGAAATTTGAAGTTGCCAGAACTAAGAGGGGCGCACTTGCAAATTGCTGGAGGTGTTCAAATCTGCAGTTGAAGAGGGACGCCTTGAAGTGAGAATATTACTGAGAGTTTTAAAAGTGCGAATTTGCTGATTGCTGATTGCTGGTGAAATACGAATTTAAAGAAGTTCAAGTTGCAGATTGGAGTTGCTGAAGAGTAGTGAAGTCACTGAAATTTACTTAGAAACTTTTTCTAAGTGTAGTTCAAGAGAAGAAGCTGAGATGGCTGAGGCAAGGGCGACTAGCAAGGACAATGGTGCATCCAGGCAAGCTGTGATCAAGAAGTTGAGTAAAACATTCATGCCAAAATCAAAATTCATTTCGAAGTTGGGCAAGCTGACAGACACCAACTTGGGCTCCGTCAACCTAGAGACCTTCAAGAATAGGATGTTGGGAATTGGAAGTCATTGACCTTCGACCACTTCACACAATATTGTTCGAAGTGGGTTATATGCAGTTGCTGGTTTCCCGCCAGCCATTCAATGCTCGGAACTGATAATGGAGTGCGCCAATTATTATGAGAAGGATCATCGGTCAATCATGTCACCAGATGGCCAAGTACTAGCCAATCTTACTCCAGCAGCCATTGGTGAAGCTTTCGGGATCCCGGTGCACAGGAACATGGTTTACAAATCCAGAGAGCGAGCAGAGCGAATGTACGCTTCTGCATTCGAGAGATGCACAGAGACGATTAACACTCACTGGATGAGCACTCCCAAGCCTTCTCGTACAAAGTTGCCAAAGCAGATCATAGCGGAGGACTTAAAGCAAGAATATTGTGATCTCATTATGATGCTGAGCAGGGTTGGTGGTTGTGCACAGTCATTTATTTTCGAGCCATGGATGTTTTACTACATCAACCTCGTGCTGGAAGGGAAGGACTATGTCAATTGGGCCGAGATGATCAGTGATAATTTGCATGAGCAGCTCCTGAGCTTGAGAAGGACGAAGACATTTTACATGAGCTCTTACATCATTTATATGTTGGCACGTATGACGAAGTACAGAGGGATCTCTTACAAAGAACCTGTCGGTTGTGGCTCCCACCAGTTTAAAATATATGATGCCTGTCCACAGTTGCATTTGGCGAGCACAACTCACTACAAGCGTGTTAACGATGCTTTCACCATGCATATCACGAGACTGCTTCAGGGGCGGTTACATCACAGAATCTTGAGGGAAGCCCAAGAGCTGATTGAAAGGTATGGGTGCTGGTTCATACAGTTTCCAAAATTTTCTTACATTAGGCTGCAAGGTTTTTCATCGTACCCGTATAGGTTGCCTAAGTACCCAACGGATAGAATATTGATGCTAGAAATATCTAGGCAATTGCTTTCCTTTGATAAAATTCAAAAGAAGAAGAAAAAGGGGGGAGTAGAATTTCCAATTGTCATGGGCAACTCGGATGAAGTGTCCCTCAATACAAGCAGCTAGAGAGGTTGAAAGTGAGCTTCAGTTTTATCATTTCTCATATCACACCGGCCGACAGCACTACGACCCACATCATAACATCAAATGGGTACTGTCAGAGGAGTTTAAACATAAGGCCACCATTGAGGATTATTGGGCTGATGCAGCTGATGAGATTGAAGTTAGGAAAAGGATGTTCTCTCGGCTACCGATTACTCTGATCAGGGAGTGTAAAGTTGTGCCGGTTCCAGACCAAGTGAACGAAGATATGGATGTTGTTCATCTGGATTATGCAGCTGTTAGAGATACTCCACTTCCACCTCCAGATTGGTCAGAACCTGAGATTGCTGATTTAGATACACTTTCTATTCCTGTCCTGACATTCACTAGAGCAGGGGTTGATAGGCGAGTAAATAGGTTGAAGAGTAGGTCAATTGCTTTGACTTACAACTTGATGGGAGATCACAGGACGCCCACCACTGGCAGGAAGAAACAGATCACACGAGGTCCAGAATCTCGAAAGGAGCTAGTTCGACAGGAGCCTACTCAGCCAGAACCTCCACGAGTCACAGTTGCATCACCATTGGAGACACGTTCTCCAAGTATACAGGAGGTCTCTTTATTTGCTGATCGAGGAATGCACGGAATCAGTGCAAGTAGTACAGGATATTCAGCCTCCACGGAGAGTGTCGGTTGGCCAGAGTGTCAACGCACCTATTGGGGCTGATCAGGATGATGAGGGGACTATTACTGACCCTCAGTTTCAGCAGGAGTTAGAGGCGGCTATGAATGATGATGATGATATAGTTTCAGGAGACACTCAGCCACTTGAGGACGATGAGCCTCGCCAGAATGATATAGAAGTTGAGCAAGTTCGAGTAGTAGAGGCACAGGAACAACAGCCCTTTGATATACAGTACGATGTGCCTGATTGGCTTAAGGATAGAATGAGGAGAAGCCCCAGCGAGGAGATTGATCCAGCAGTTGAGATGGAAGAGTTCTTGAACAGGATCAGTGCACCTCCACAGAAGAAGAAAGCAAGAAAATTTTCAAAGATATCCACTGAAGAGGATGGTTCCCGTACTCTTCATGTAGCTGTGCCACGGGTTGATTGTGACCGAAATGAGGCAGTGCCTGAGAATTATGTGGTCACGACTTTGGAGTTGGGACGCCCCACTGGTGCGCAGATTGTAGAGGAGTGTGATAACTCCTATCTTGCCCTCAAAGACAGATTATTCAAGAAGGAAGGAAAATACAAAAGGTTGAAAAGAGAACACAAGGCTTTAATTGGGTATGTACAACAGTTGTCTCGTTCTTGAGGGCAGGAGATTCCAGTGATAGAGCCTCCAGCGGAGATACCTAGAGAGTCCATCAGTGGCTTGATGGAGTTAGGAAAGATGGCACAGGAAGCAGATAAGTGGGTCACAGGAGTTCGTGCTGAAACCGAAAAGTTTATGGAGGACCTTGCTTTTGCCTTTCAGCAGGCCTCTAGCATTTTGGCACGAATGGAGGCAGTTGATCATGCTTGGGGCGATGCTTCTATCTATCAAAGTAAAGTAATTCAGCGTCTTGAGGCATTGAGACATGTTCCGTTGCGATCGCTGATTGATGGAGGTGTCATTCAGGAGAATGACCGATATGATTTCTCTCGATGGTATTCTTCGGCGATCACGGGACGTGGTTTCTTCGACGCTGCACAGGCAGATTCAGCCAGGGTACATAAAGCTATGGCCAATATTATTGATGGAGTTCAAAATACCTTTGAGGCCATATTTGCCAGGCGGTTGAATCCAGATGAAGTTAATGTTGATAATTTGAGGGGTAGGCTGGTGCCTTTCTTTTCAGAGGTTAAGACCTTCGTACAGGATGATTTCGAGAACACTTCTACTTTCTCCAGTTTGATTCAGAGCACGCAGGATTCCTTGGTTGCTTGGAGAAAATCTTGTACAAGGCATGAGCATTCAGTCACGGTGTTAGAGTTTCAGCTAGATTGTGTTCCACCCATTTCAGTTCAGGAGGTTGAGGCTGTACTTGGCAGATTTGTTGAGTTTGCAGCTAAGGAGAAGGAGAACAGGAACGCACTGCTGGACGAGGATCTTCTAGAAGACTGATTGTGGGCATTTATTGCCTTTACTATTTTTGGGAGTGAGTGGGAATCTTTGATTCATTTAATGTACCACTCCCTATTCTGGCAGTTTTTAGGGTTAGGGCTGAGGTGGCACGATTCTAGCCACTCTATTGATTGTAACCCTAGCCGTCTTTTGGACTTGGCTAGCTATATAAAGGGGGAGTCCCCCTCATTTGTAATTCATTAGATTAGAGGCAGATATCAGACATTAGCAATAGAGCTAGAGACTAGAGAGTAGAGCATTGTAGACATTTTGCATAGTGGAGAAGAAAGAAAGTTTTCCCTTTGAAAACTTTTGTGGAGATTGTTGTGTAACACTTTTCATGATAATAGATCTTTTCATTGATGGTGGAATTCGTCTTGTCATGAATAGCTAGCAAGGTCTCTTCTTCCTTTCGAATCCAAGTAGTTTAATTTCATGCAAGCATTTTATTTTGATGTGTGGTGTTTTGTTGAGGTAGCTTCTTTCATTCCATACCACTAGCGGCTTGTTGATGATAAGTTCGCCTTGCGTGGTCAACTGGAAATTATCTTAAGTTTAACTTCGATTGTGATTTGTATACTTATATGCGTCGTTATGATGGTGTATGTATGCCAAATTATAATTTGAACATCTTTTGCTATCCTTTGAAGATTGCACTGATTTTGCTGAGGCTGTCCGACGTGAGGCTAGGTGAAATTTGGTTGAAGTCTACCAAAATTGAGCTCCACATATCCTGCATTTAGAATAGAATATAAGTTTCTTAGGCCCTATACTCTTTACTTTCTACATATTTCTGATTAGCTTTAGGAAAACGAACTATATTGCCAAATCATACACGCAAGAATCCCCTTCAAATCATATACCAACTGCTAACTGCAAGAAGTCTGAACAATTGTGTAAGTCCCCTCGTAAGAACACAGCAATACACATCAGCCAACTGAGTCTATTCGCACTAAAAGAACCTTGGAGTTGAACGCATGAACTTTCTTGCAATCTTAGCATGCGGAATACTTTGATCAAGAGAGAATAGAGTATCCGTTGGGAAACTTTGTTCTGTGTTGGTGCGGTCTCAAAAACCACGTCAACAGGCTACAAGCTTCTCTACCTCCTAGAGGTAAGTTTATTCCTCTTAACATAGTGGATGAAAGTATAAGTAGACAAGTTCCTCATAGCAGCAAAAGAACTAGAAACTTGGGATAGTAGACAAATGGTTGGTGCGGTGTTGAAAAATTAGGCTTGTGCATAGTCCAATATAGAATTAGATCCTCCTATGCCATAATCTCCATATCCACCTTGGCCTCTTCTAGATATCCCCTAAGAGTGGCAAATTTTGTTCACTTAGTACCAATGATGTTGCCTATGTAGAATCATACATCTTCTAAATAGCCTTCATGAACCCGCCTGCACCTCAACATCTTATAAAGGGGTAACTCTGTCAGGCCTTTGCACATATCATTTCAAGTTCAATGCATAGGCAGCCATGTTCAAGAGAGTGTTGAGCTTCTCCCATCAATGATGAACGATTGGTTGAATATATTCATTGTAGAACTGCAATGTGGGATCTTTCTTTTGCACAATGGCCTTCATTTGGCCAAGCATACTATCAATGCACTCTTACACCTCTTCAAGGCTAGGTGCATTAGTGTCTCCATATTTAATAACTTTGAAGATTGGAATAATGATGACAACAATGTATCTCGCATCAACCCAAAAAGTGTTACTCTTCACGACCTCCTTCACCCTCCTCCCTTGCTCGAACTTAGAATTGGGTCACTGATTCCACTCTACTATCATGACCATCAGTTGCAATGCCTCTTGTAACTCAAGCAACCTCTCTAAGAGAATGAAGTATGATGCACATCTAGTCTATACAAGTTTCAAAAACTCCTTAAAGGTCTTGAAGAGTGTGTGTGAAGTGTGGTGGTTGTAGATAAACATTTGCACATATCTAGCATCATTAACGGCCTCTTTGATCCAACTGATTTTTACCATTTTGTTGAGTGCATTATTCATGTCATCCGCACAATAAGGAGTACGCCAAACATGCTTGTAGCATGTAAGCTGCCTCAATTATTTTCCTTATAGATTTGGGAAAATATGCTGCATCTGTCACTACTTGCATTACATTCTCTAGCCCAACCTCCTCAATAGCATCTCCAAATATTTAGGAACTAAAAGTCAGCATCCTTGTGGTGCTTTGAACAATTGATAGCCCTAAGGAAGTAAGGGCCCTCTATACATGTGACCATGATGTTGATGAGTGGATGATGCTTGATGTCCATCCACCCATCCATGATTATGTTGTATTCACTAGTGACCCAAGTAGCCTTCATTTTCTCTATTACAATATTAATCTTGGAAAAGTTCTTATCTAAGATTGTTGTCCTCAATTTTTTCTCCCCTAGTGTGCATATGATGGTCCTGACCTTAAAAAAATTTCCACAGCCTCCTTATAACAAAGAGAGCGAGCCACATGGAACATAATGCCACTAGCAAAGATAAATTTGCCAATGGTATCATTTATCTCATCTTTATTTTGCACATTGAATAACTATACCACTATGTTTGCAACATCACTACTAGTCATTCTATGTTTCCCCTTGAGCTCTATTGCCCCTAAACTAGATGGAAGAGTAGAAGCAGAACGAACTCATGGATCTTGGAAAGTCCTAGTATTAGTAGAAGGAACCCTTGATGGCAAAGTAGTAGGTACAAATGTTTAGTCATCACCACAACCCCATAATCTATTTATTTCAACTCTTTTTTCAAGTGCCAATTCCTTACATAATCCTACACCTTTTCCTAGGACATGAAGGTGGTCTGCATTAACTCTCATAATACTATCTTGAAATTCAAGTTAACAAAAATGACATCTCCATAGCCTAGTGCCCCTTGTTGCCCCAAGTTTTTCTTGTAATTTGGTTGCAAATTGTCTTAATGGGGACTTCTTATTAAAGGGACCCTAGGTAAATTCTTCTGAAAATTTGGAAGGACAATTAAAATGTGCACTACTAGGACAACTAATTGCCTTACCTCACTACCCCACCCCCTAACATCTATATACCTATTCTCAGATTCAACCCTAATAGGCTCTTGTTGACCCTCTTCATCAATTATGTTGTGAGAAGTAGAACTCATAGTGACACTACAAGAAATGAAATTTATGGTTACCATGCATATGTCATAATGTCATTAAATTATGCAGGGCTCAAGACACAAGGATTTTTTTTTTGTTTATTAAGGGCATACTTTAAAACTTTTGAATTTTTTTACGTTGATGTTGAAGTTGAACAATGAGATTGATTTTTTTTCTCATTTCAAATGCATGGTGTGAGAGGTTTGGTACTAAGATGTCAAATCTTTAGAGGATTGTCACATGTGTCTTAAGCTAACCATGCAGTGCTTCAAGACGTAAGTGTAATTACAACATGTTTGAGAACATGAACTTCAAGAGGTGTGACAAAATATCAATGCAAAGGTTAAATAATCTTGGCTATCTTCATTACAACCTTCATCCTCGTCACAAGTGAATCTTGGACTCTAACTTACCCTCACCACATAAGAGGAGATTTCCACAATCAATGTGGATCCTCCACATTGAGGATCCTATCTTCATTGAGGATGACCTTGCATGAGTACAAGTTTATTAAGGGCATACTCTAAAACTTTTGAATTTTTTTACGTTGATGTTGAAGTTGAACAATGAGATTGATTTTTTTTCTCATTTCGAATGCATGGTGTGAGAGGTTTGGTACTAAGATGTCAAGTCTTTAGAGGATTGTCACATGTGTCTTAAGCTAACCATGCAGTGCTTCAAGACGTAAGTGTAATTACAGTATGTTTGAGAACATGAACTTCAAGAGGTGTGACAAAATATCAATGCAAAGGCTTGGCTATGTTCATTACAACCTTCATCCTCGTCACAAGTGAATCTTGGGCTCTAACTTACCCTCACCACATAAGAGGAGATTGATCCGCAATCAATGTGGATCCTCCACATTGAAGATCCTATCTTCATTGAGGATGACCTTGCATGAGTTGATTAGGTTAATCTTCAGGAAAGGCAATAGTTGTGGTAGAGGAGGAAAGAGCGTGAGCAAATCCCTTGGAGTCAATGTCACTCACAGATAGGCAGATATCATGGCTGAATCAGCATCAAGAACCTATCTCAGATGTGAGCATAGGATCCACCATTGAGCTATACATGTTGGGTCGAGTGATGTAGGCTCCTCTCAGCCATAGTCATACTTTTGATTGTTGTTTTTGATGCCAAGGGTTTCATAATCCCTGGGTTTTTTATACCTGAAACACTTGAGAATATTTATTTATTTAAAAATGTTTCTTTCAACTCAAATCTACTTTTGTATTTAATCGATCGATGTATAAATATGTATGTGATCAATGTAGCTTCTATTTGATTAATTTATTATGTCTTTAAAATTGATTCAATGAAGGGTGCATAGTAAAAGCTTTAAATCCTTCAAATCTCTATTTTTCATAGTTTTCTCAATTTACCAAGTCCAAGTACTAGTCAAAAATCACCCTAGTGAGTTCCAAGTGTTGTAACTATGGTTATACATATTTAGCAGCTAAAGTCTGTATACTATGTTCTATCTGGAATTAGCTTTGGCTTATTAGAATGTATATTTTGCACTTCACAAAAACAGAAAAATACAATTGAATGTGTGCATACCGGAAGCTCTGTATCTGACAGCTGACTGTGATAGAGAAGAATTGCCTTGCTCACTGCAGAAGTGTCATCTTTACATATTTCTATTTTCACAGCTTCTGTTATTTCATGGACAGCTTCATTCCGTGTGGTTGCCAAGTATTTGCAATCATTATCATACAACTTAGCAAAACGATCAATAATATCAGGCTCCCACACATCATCGAGCAATATCAAAATGCTCTTACCAATCAAGGCATCTTGCAGCTGATAGCAAACATCTTCCAGATCACCCTTTGTTTCATCCCATGTATTCCTACTACAGCCAATCTGCACCAAAAATCTAAATATTTTCTTTGCCAAACGTTTGTGATATTCTATTTTGTTTCCACCGCATGCTAGTCTGCTGCACCACTGTCCGAAAGTGAGCTCTACTGCACCATGAAGGAATCTTCCAGGTGGGTCGGAAGCTACTTGTCGGGCTAGACATGTTTTGCCTATTCCAGACAACCCTACAATCAGAACAACAGGCGGTGAATCATCTTTGTCTAACAGCGTTCTTACCAGCTCACATTTCTTTGACACTGGATAACCTGTTTCTGATCTGACTTTTAACATAGCAGGCAGACCACTTGCTGTTGAATCGATAACCTTTTGGACATGACTAGACAACTCTTGAGACTCGAGCCACCAATTCAAGTCCTCTCTGATGGAGCGTGCTACTTTTGCAAGAGAATCTCCTACCACAGAACTCAATACGATGTTAGCTAAATGCCTAATTCCCTTCCTGGAAGAGAATTTCTTTGCCAATTTTACTTTGGGCTGCACACGTTCAAGTAATGTACTGAAGCTCTGTAGTTGGGACTCAAGTTGAGGATTATGAAGTTTATGATAATATTTTCTTTTTGCATCTCGGATCAAACCTTCTAGATTAGTTATAAGCTCTTCTAGAGCTTGCACTTTCTTGGGTGCATCTTCAAGGTCACGAGAAGCTTGCTCCAATGCTCTCACAGCTCCTAAAATGTTTGACACTAATCCAGCGGCTGCAGCTACTAATTGGAAAGCATCCATATTTTCACAAAATATATACTGCCTTGTAGTAATGTTGAATGCCACCAGAGTTAGATAACCATGTACCTCTCCGCAAAAGTGTAAGCTCTGCACCTACAGGCAACCATTCAACTATTGGAGGTTCAAACTACACACTGGCAAACCCCATACATGTGAGGGACCAATATCTCAATGGTGGAGAACCCAGCAGTGTTGATGGGAGGCCCTAGATTAGTCCTTGCAGGTCCATGCCTCAAAACAACAGCATGTCTCAGCTAAATTTTTAAAGGAACATGATCTCCCTGAAATAAAGCAACAAGATAAAGAATTGTCCATAGATTCATGCTCATTCTTGTGTCCCCACCGGGCTAGAAGTAGTTTCAAAATCAAATGAGGTACAGCACCCCTTGATCAGGCATGACATCACGGGTTCTCCCCTTCATGTTGTTACAGCCCTGGTAGCACTCAAATCCCCTCTCTCGCCCCCTCCCCAATTCTATAGGATCTACTTCTATTTAAGAAAGAAGGTATTCGTTATTTGCAATTCTCAGTAGCTTATTCTCATTCCCACTTAGACCACACAAATCCATCTTCATGGGTAGTGTTCGTGAGAAAACAGCTTAATGGTGCGCTAGAAAACAGAGTACCCGATCAAGAAAATTCACATAATCTCAAGTCGAAATCGTGTAATTCAGTATTCTACTTTGAAATCAAAATCTAGAGCCCAGAAAATTTGAGAAAACTTTCAGCACGTTGTATTCACCTTTACATATTATTACTATTATGATTATCTTCATCTGAGATGGGCTTTGATCAAATAATCAAACCTGGAATAATTGGATGGATAACTGACAGCAGGAATATTTAGTACTGAATCGAGATATGTCTGCTAATTAGAGGTCGACTTCCACATCAAAATGTAATTTTTGCAGTAGTTGTGGTTATGTTTTGGTCAATGATGACATTTATGTTTACAATGTAGACCCCAAGTAAACTAATCATTGTTTTTTATTCTAGAGTTGTATTCCCACCAGGGCTTCTTTCTCTCCTTTTCCCTCTGCGCGTGTTTTTAGATTCCTCCAATTTAGTTTTTAAACCAACTGAAGAATTTGACTTTTGACTGTAAGCTAAGCTGGAAGGATAGTTTACCTGGGACCAGCTCTCGAATTTAATGGGTTTTTTTTTTCTGTATTTTACAATTTAAAAATTTGTGAGATGGTATAAGTTTGACTTGTTATTATATTTTTAAATTTTATATAGTAGGTATTTCAAATTTATTATAGGAAAAAAACTAATTTTTTTTTATAAAAATATTAAATAATTCAGAATATTTCCAAAATTAGATTATAAATATTTTTTTTAAATACGTAAAGATTGTTTTGAATATTTTAAAAAATTAAAATAATAATTTAGAAATTTAATTATAACAATAAATTTAGAATATTTAGTTTATTGTAAATTCTAAAAATAAATTATTGATTTTCATATTTTATAGAGTATTTGGTTTATTGTAAATTCTAAAACTAAATTATTGTTTTTCATTATTTACAATTCTATTTTCTTTTTTTATATGCATATTTAATAATTCAGCAATTACAAAGATAATTATAAATTACAATTTATGTATTTATTTAACTATTTTGTCTCTATGAGATATAGAGAAATATTCGTTTCCTTTATATAAATAAAATTCAAAAAAAAATGTTCTCTAATAAATTTATACATTTTATTGAGCAAACACTTCAAATAATATCAATGAATGTGTATCCTATTAGATATTGTAAAAATGAGTTAACTCTTTTGTTGATTTATTGTATTTGAGGTGCAAGGGTTTCAAAATAAAAGATGCATGGAAAATTTTGATAACACATAATGTTGACACATAAATTATCCTCATATGATGAAGTTCAAAATAAAAGATGCATGGAAAGTTTTGATAACACATAATATTCACACACAAATTATCCTCATATGATGAAGTTATGACAAATTGTGTTTACTTTTCCCACAAACAATATTGATTGTGAAAGAGGATTTTCAAAACACATCATCAAAGATATTAGAAAATTAAAGTTAGTGTAGCGTCATAAATTATCACCCTTGACAATTTCACCTTATGTTTAGTCGTCTCTTAAATTATTGAACCTAATTGAGTATTTAATTTCTTAAATTATGCATCCTCTAGTCCATTTTTGACAATTTCTGAGGAATTGCAAGTGGGAATCAATTGCAAGAACTAATACATTGCCCTCAACACTAACTCTCCTGGGAAATAGGTCCAGGACACTCACACCATGGGTGTGAGTGTCCTATTTTCCCTCCAAATTGAAATATGTCGTTGTCAACAATTTAATATTTGAAGTTCAAGTGTCTAAAGTTGGCCATTGAGATTTGATTTTCAGGAAATTGAATAAATGTTTATAGATACCTAGTCATTACATCATTTCAAATCTAACAAGAGCTATCTAGGAAATCATTGAAGTAATTATTATCAAGAGCACTATTGAGCAAGTCAAGAGCAACATTTTAGAGCTTTATTGTAGCAATTCAAGATCCTAACAACATGTCCAATTCTATGTGAGTTCATGTTATCATTGTTTTGTGAAGGCTAACACTTTTGTAGGTCTCCAAAGCATTCAAGCAAGCAAGTTAGTCCTACAAGGAAGCCATTGAAGGGTGGTGAGTTGCAACACTTTGTGATTTCATCATTCCTTCCTATTTATTATCCATTTTATCATTGACATTTGGCATTGTGGAAGTGGAAACACTTACCCCCTAAAATGGCCCAATATTTCTTCTCCTTGAGAATGTGCAGATCTTAGGTTTGAAGAACATTGAAAGGAGTTTGCAGAAAAATCATGCATTGTTGCATTTGAAGACCTACATCTTGTCAACCCATGGAAACTTAGTTATAGAAATATCCGACAGTGTTCCGACAGATCTACAGATAGGAATTTGAAGCTCAGATCAGACATTAGAGGACCCAAAAAATGGATCCAGAAAAGCATAGGACACTCACGCCCTAGGCATATATGTCCTCCATTTTCTACCCTATATTTGAACCACTGGTGCACAATGTCTTGCTCTGCTCATTTTTGTTGTCCAAATTTGTCCGTGAACTTATGTGTATTTTGTATTTGCATCATAACAATAAATTGCGCTCTTAACCTAGTTAGATCATTGCATTTTATCATTAGGACATTCTTAGATTTGGTTAAGGGTTGGTTGACTCACGTATTAGGATGTAAGTCTATCTCATACCTTGTCCAAATCCATCAAACCCTCATTCCATCCTTGCATTTTCAATCCATCACATCTGCCCCTCTTTTCCTATCAATGAACATTTGGGAAAGGTATCAAACCCTAAGATGAAAACTAAAAGGTTTCCCTTTCCCATCGTTTCAGTTAGGTTTGGATACATTGGATTCATTAATGAGAGTATTTGGAATGAAACCTAAAGCAAATGATGTAAATTGAAACATGGTATATCAAATATGGAAAGATACAAAATAAAAAGGAATTCTTGATCTTTGGTATCGTTTATTTATTTTATGTTTATTTGGTTATTGCTTTTATGTATCTCAATTGAAAAATAAGAGAAAGTGCTTTCATTGTTTTTGAGAAATTTGAGTTTAAATATAAGTAAATTATATATTGAAGATTTATACTAGAATTTTTTATTTGTTTTTA
Organism: Sequoia sempervirens; assembly: GCA_007258455.2. Taxonomy (NCBI): domain Eukaryota; kingdom Viridiplantae; phylum Streptophyta; class Pinopsida; order Cupressales; family Cupressaceae; genus Sequoia; species Sequoia sempervirens. Next base: position 71,020,335 of record VDFB02168118.1, read on the forward strand.
ATTGTTTATTAGAATTTTTAAAAAATATTATTTCTATGCAAAATATTGATGCTAATTTAAATTATAGATAATAACATTATTTAAATAAAATATAAAATATTTACAACTTTAATAAATAAATGAAATTGCATATTTAATAAGTATGATTAATAAGACTTGATAAAAAAAATTTAATATAAATATTTCCTTTAAAATCCTTCACTTTTATTTTATTTTTATTGGTAAATTTGGCCTAGGGGCCATACCGTCATTTGAACTTTAAAAAATTATATTTTATGATTATTCCATCATGGAGGGCCTTCCAAAACCTTGTAGGGTGCCTTTATTTAACTACTAATACCATTTACAATTGATTGTATACCTTTTATACAAATTTGGGTTTATCTTTATACCCATTACACTATCTTAGATTTCTATTATTTCTATACTTAATGTTCTACTTCTGCCTCCTCCCCACTATCGTCAATGCTCCCTACCTCAAAATTGAAAGACTAGTCAACTCCTTATGAAGGTGGCACTCCTATTGCCAATTTTAAAAAATTCTATGCCTCATTTGGCTTGATGTTTCTAAAGTATATAAATATCCAACAATAAAAACCATGAATGAGATCCATGGACCCCCCATTGTATTGATGATTGGTTAGATTCCCACACTAGAGAAAAATCCATATCCCGTGATTACATCATCTAAAATAACACTAAGCCCTCTTTACCACCTCAACTTGATTAAAGACTACAACAATCCTTATTAATTCCCTACCTTCCCTGGCTTTAAGAAATATCACAATAAACATCAAAGAAATATCATACTTAACCCTATAATGATGAATTTTTATGAGAAAAATTTCCCCTAGAGTAACTTAGATTACATGCAACATGATCACAACATTTGCATTAAAAATCTTATTGAGCTTAAGGTTAGAAATCTCACCAATAAAAACTACATTTCGTTTATTTGCAACAAGACACACTATGGTATCCATGTTTATTTCTCTTCACCTTTTCCCATAGAAGAATGACCATCATGTATTTAAGACTCTTACACTTGAGATTTTTTTCTCTCTTTTTCATATTTTTTTGTATAAGAATTCACTTCTGGCGATACTCTTCTCTAGTCTCATATGTGACTTCCCCAACCTTGCCGACTTACAATGATGACTTCTTGCTACTTGCATTGGGGGCAATGTTAATAATGTTTAGTGTCAATTGTTGCCATATGAGTGAGGAATTATCTCTTATGTGATTCACCTTTGATTATATAGCCACATTTTCCAACACATACACTTCTCTATTATTTAGCTTATAATTTAGAGATGTTATCCTCCTAATAGAATTGATTATATCCATCAAATCTCCCTCTATATTCACTTATTCTACACCATGATGCTCACAAGTTTGGAGGCCTAGAAGGAGAGCTTGTGCTTTGGCCTCGTTATTGGTGCTAGGCATGACTTTTTTTTGTCACAAATCCAATTAGCCTTCTATGATTTTTTACAATACAACTAACTTCTAAAACTCCTAGAATACCCATCAAAGCTCCATCAATTTTAATTTATACCACCCTTTGCTGGAGGGTCCTCTTTAATCCCAATCATGGATTATTTTTTTATTAACCCCACCTACCCCATATATATATTGGAAATTCTTCACTTTTATTGATTTTGATAATCAATCAATTTTTTTGATAATTTATATCTTTCTTAAAACATGTATCGAAAGGTAGTTAAATAACTAAATTATCATGAAATTGTTAGACACACAGGACAACTGAGAGGGGGGGGGGGCTGAATTAGTTGTACATTAAAACATTCAAACCCTTATTATGCACAACATGAATGTAAATAATGAAACATTAACACATTCACAACCATACACAATAGTGTTAGAATTGGTTATGGCTACCAAGATCTTGAGACCAAATGGAAAGCACAAAGAGAGAATCGAATGTGACAAGAATAAATTATATTCTTATCAATTATGATTTAATGGATATGAAAAATGCAGTAGAAACCCCTTGGTTATATAACCAAGGTGAGATACAAAATGCCATAGGATTTTGGCGTGTCTTAATCATATGACACGAGACAACTAATCACACTTACCTAGGTTCACATTTGTTAAAGTCAAAAGATAAGATAACTAATGAAAACTAACACCTTCTAGAAAGATTCCTTCCTAGGACCTAAGTAAACTTAACATATGTAAATAAGTCCCCTAGTAATGAATTAACTAGGTACAAGACTTTATTTACACCAACACCCCCCCTTAAGTGCAACTTAGGGAGTAGTAGATTATTATGCAAATGACACAAAGATGCAAGGATGGGTCCCAGCTACTAGGCCATGTTAGGTACTCGTGTACAAATGCAAATGAAATCTCTCAAAAACGAAGAAAAGGAGAAAACCCAGTGGGACAAAACTCCTCCTCTAAAGAGAGATGAAAGATACAAAATAAAATGCTCTTAGTGATGCATGAGAAGGCCAAAACCCCATGTGAGGAAAAAGACCCCCCCATAAGAGAGAAGTAGAAGAGAGACAAGGCAGCCCCCCCTCAATGTTGAGTCTCCTACAATGATGGTAGAAGCTCGACATTAAATGTTGAAAATGATCCAATCTCATCAAACAACGTTCCTCCCCTTAGGAAGAAACAAAACCATGGATGTATGCAATATGTCAAGAATATGGATGATGGATGATGTCTCTAAAGCATGCTCAAGTGTCTCCACGTCGATACTGAAAGTTGACACACTCCAAATAGGTGTTCTAGGCCACACTGTTGAAGAGGACAATCCAAAATCTAATAGAAATGAATGTAGAACATAATCCAAAGACAAAGATATCCCCTCTAAAGATAAAGAAGCCTACTCCAAATGTTGTCCAAAAGGATCTACAATCACGTCAAACTGCATAGGATGATCATGTAGAGAATGAACAAGAGGGTCAAGGTGTTCCCTCACAACAACTGAAGAAGGATCTTCTCCATCAAAGAGAATATGAATGCTATCAATGATGTCTCCCAAATCTGCAATATGAGACTCCACAAACAAGTCTAAAATACCTGTCAAGAAGTCATCCAAAGCAGACAAATTTGAAAGACAATTAGGATCCTACTACATTGAATCACAAGGAGCCAAAATAGTTGAATCACAAGCATCCTTAGGTACAACAGTAGATGGAGGAGATAAAGTGCATGACTCAAGAATTGGATTTGATATGAGAACTCCCAAGTTCAAGTAGCCAAAAGTCTCCTATGAATAATGGTTCATGCTAGAAATGTGATCAACAGCCGAAGGAACAATGTCATCATCATAAGAAAAATCTGCAAAGGTATACAACCGAGATGAATGATCAACCACCCCAATAGCAATGATCTCTCAACTCTCCAAATCTTGAAAAGGTGTGAACTCCATAGTTCTTCCATCTCCACCATGTGTAATCTGATATACAAAAAGAAGATTGTTTGTCAAATGAGGAACACACAAATATCCTAAAAAGTGTTGTCCCCAAAACTAATAAATTCCTTCCCAATTACACTCATTTATGTATTGTTTCCCATCAAGATAGGAGATATAGTACAAGGCTGAAAATAAGAGAAAATAGACTATGAATATGCCATATGATGAGATGCTCTTGAATCTAGAAGCCATCTCCCTGATCCATGACCTGAAGAAGCACAAAGAGCTTGTCCTTTATTTCCTGATGCAGATGCTTGACCTTTGTCCTTTTTAGACTATTTTGTCAAACATTCTAGAAGGAAAATCAATGTGATTCTTTTTGAGAAGATTTTTCAACTCATCAATATCCTTCTTATAACAATAATGTTCTTCATATCCATCCTTCTTGCAATATGCACAAGTAGGCCTTTCCTTAGATGTTTTCTCTTTTGAAGATGAATCTTTATGTTCTTTTGTGGAATTAGATGTGGATTGTGTGTTCTTCTTAGGCTTGTTCTTTTTCTTTTCCTTGCCACTTGAAGACTTATCATCCTTTGCAATCAATGCATGTGATTTTGAAGACTTCAAAGCACCCATTTGAATAAGCTTATCTTGCTCCCTAGTGAGTTGCATAGCAAAATCTTCAAAGGAAGGCATTTTAAACTCATTCCCAAAGGCATTCTTTGTAGCATAGAAAGTAGACACAAACACTGAATATTTAGGTCCTAGCTTTGAAAGAACACTTAAGATCAATTATGTATTTGATTTCTCAATTTTACAATCCTTCAATTGTGTTCTTAGTGACTTGAATTTGGTGATGAAATCCTGTATGTTGTCAAAATTACATCGATTGAGACTCATTAATTCATTCTCCAACAAATGTCCTTGAATTTCATCTGTTTTCCCAAATAAGTTTGACAATATAGTCCACATAGCCATAAGTGTATCCAAGTGCTAAATGTGAAACAATAACTCAGGAGAGACATACAAGCACACATAGCCAATGGCTTCTTCACAACTATTCAACCACTTATTCTTTTTAGCTTCATCATCTTTTGGTTCACCATCAAGCCCATGAACTATTTTATACAATCTTTTTACTCTTAGCAATTTGTTCATTTTAGATCTCCATTTGGGATAGTTGTAAGGTGTTAGAAGAGGAATTGTAGATGGCTCCATGATGAAACAAGAAGGAAAGAACACAAATAAAGAGGAATGCAACCATAACCACAAGAAGAATCCCCCCAAATTCACTCAATCAAAGAAACCCCTAGCAATATATGAGCTTGGCACTTTATGAGTAGTGCATTTACAATTTCCACTTGCTAAAAACAACAAAGTGGTCTTGATCTTGGTACATGCAAATTCAAAATTTGGCCACAAAATCAAGTACAATTTTTGGTACAAAATGATATCAAACTGATCATACCACTAAAAAGTACACAAAAAATTATGCACTTTAAAAAAAAAATAGCACTAAAAAATGTTACTATAGGAGCAAGATATGAGCTCCTAAAGTTCCCAAAATGAGGATGAAGCAGCAACACCTGCGAGAATCTGCAAATTCATGAAAAACTAGACACCAAAACCAAAATATGATAGCACCACTATGAAGAGCATGAAAAATTAGCCTAAATCAAAAAAATTGCTTTGAAAAAGGAGTTCGTATGACTGAGATATTGGCCTCCAAAGTTTGACTGGAAAATCAAAATTGTCAACTGTGAGGGGTCAAAATTTTCAAAAAAAATCTATTGACATCACCTTTCCGTGAGCTTAGAATTGACATTTAAATGGTTGTCACATTGTGTTCCTAGTTAAATTTGACGAACAAATGGCTATTATCGGTCGCACTCGAGTTTGGCCAGAATCTGGGCGAATATTCTTTCAGGCCTCCAAGATATTCTTTTTTTTGCCGTCGGGGAATCTATTCTAAAAGCTGACGGAATATACCAAGAATATTTTGTCATATAATTACCGTCAGATTTCTTTTGTTGGAGCTGTGGATTTTATATTTGAACTGCCAGATTTAATTTCAATGAGACCGCTAATTGAAATTTTCTACCAAATTTTTGACAACACCTGTTGAAAATTTGTGGGGCCTACCTAAAATTATTGGGCCATGTGGGCGAGTACCATGCTGCTGCATACTTTTGCGAGTACTCTTGGAATTTGCAGGTACATCTGAAACTGTAGACTTTTGCTTCTTCTTCTTTTTTTTTTTTATAAAATAGCTTTTACAACACAAATATTTAATCAGCAAAATGATTTTTCAAAAAAAAATCACATTTTTCTCAACCAATTTTTTTTTTTGAATAATCATATCACAATGATGCAACCTAGGGGCCATATGACTCCTTGGGATTTTTTTTTTTGCCTCACCAGATAACTTGCTCCAAATTCAACGAATTGATAGTTGATCTTAGGGTTTTTGGCCCTTCTAGATGCAATGGCAGGGTCAGATTTGACCCAAAATGCTCTAAAAATGCATCTACCTTCTGGAAATGACAACCACTCTTTAGCTTCAAACCCTCATAGATTTGGCCTCGTATGTTCGATTTGGATGAAACAAAAGGAAAAATTGATTATCTCAAACCTTTCGAATGCAATTGTGAGCTCGGTTTTGCACCATCAAGCTCCAATTTGAACATGTAATAAAGAGCCAAAAATGGAACCCATCTGGTATTTCTATCAAGTTTTTCCAATTCTACAAATCATCATATGATGCAAGAGAAGAACATACTCAACTTTTCAAGATTTACCAATCTCTCTTCAGAAAAAGACTATCCAATGGCACCCAACCCGCTCTGATACCATGTTAGAATTGGTTATAGCTGCCAAGATCTTGAGACCAAATGGAAAGCACAAAGAGAGAGAATATAATGTGACAAGGATAAACTATATTCTTATCAATTATGATTCAATGGATATGAAAAATGTAGTAGAAACCCCTTGGTTATATAGCCAAGGTGAGATACAATATTGTAATGTCATAAAATTGCACCCCTTGCAATTTCACATAAATTCTTGCATCTGCTTTAGTGTCCACTCCCCTAGAACTTGTGTAGGCTCATTTTAGCCCCTGCATCATCCTTTTTTCCCTCACAGGATGCTCAACACCCCTTTTCAACAATTACCCTTTGTGTGTTAACTTTGTGTCAAACCTTGTGCTTTTCTTGTTCTTGTCGTTTTGTAGCATGATGTGTTTGGACATTAGTGCTTCACGCGGATGTCTGCGCGCCATGCTAGTATCTTGCAACGTTTCAACTTTCAAACAATCATTTTTGTGCATGTTTTCCACTTATCAACCTCTTTTGTTGGTGGTAATGGCCTAGGATGCCTTGTAACCGCTTAGTAAGCTTCTTTTCCTTCTTTAAAAGTTGTATTTTCATCTCATTTCGTCCTCTCTAGATCTTCTCCTTCTTGGCTTCTCTCTCAATCATTCTACCATCTTGCTATTACTTGCACAACTCCCTTATTTGTTACAGTAGCTCCAAGCTTTCACATTCTTAGAACACTCTCAAGCTCTTGCAGTGTTCTTTGCAACACTCTTGGCTCTTGCAGCTCTATTGTTCTGCCCATTTGTCTTACATAAGCCTTCCAGTCTACCTCCCTTGTCTTGTGCTTGCGAGCATCTTGGGATTTGCTTACTTCTCTCTCTCTATCTTTTTGGCTATCCATGGAGGTGGGAACACCAAAACGGGGGTTTGAATGAGACAAACCACAATACAACCCCAACACTTTCTGTAGATATTACACATGCAGGTTTTGAAGACATTCATGTGTTGGAGACTTCATCACTTGCGTGGTTGTAAGTATTTTCTTTCTTCTCCTTATCTTTATCATCTATACTTCACTTTATTTCAATTCTATCACTTTTTGGTACTTTCATGTATCCTAGAAGTCCTTAGCAATTAGAATAGAAGTAGTCACTTTGCCATCTTCTATGATATTCTCACTTTTTGGTCCATATGAGATGCTAGCGCGCCGCACTATCGTCTGTATCCCGCGTTGTCGTCCTTTGGCCAAAAGCTTGTTAGTTTGTCCAAAAAATCTTCCTGACTAGCTCTTTCTAATTCTAGAACTCTCTTTTTGTTCCTTGAGGTAGTTTAGGGAAGTTAGCCCCGTGAGGCTCTCTAAATGAAGAGAAATCGTGAGTAGCCAATCCCCCATCTCTACAAAGATTTCATAGAATTATGAGAAGTATCTTAATAATATGGCATGAGACAACTAATCACACTTACCTAGGTTCACATGTGTTACAAGTCAAAAGATAAGATAGCTAATGACAACTAACACCTTCTAGAAAGATTCCTTCCTAGGATCTAAGTAAACTTAACATATGTAAATAAGTCCCCTAGTAATGAATTAACTAGGTACAAGACTTTATTTACACCAAAAAATAGAACACCAGATTTACATGGAAAACCCTTATTAAGGAAAAAACATGGTGAGGATTAAATCACATATATATGAATAAAAAAACTGAATACAATAGGCTCACAGTTGGAAGGGATCACTGCCCAAAAGAGAAGAATGGTTCACTTCCCAAAGGACTCATTATCTAGAATAGAAGAGAATAGAAGAATATTGTTACAAGGAGGTTCACTACCTCAAAATAATAGGAAGATCCACCACAATTCTACACCATTTGCAACCTTTGACTCATTGCCTCCAACAACTTCAGGTACCCTAAAAATGTAGACACCTTTTGCTCATTGCATTTGTTATCCTTAGGAATTTAAGCTCACACTCAAATCACAAAACTTGATCACATTTCACACCACAACACACCACACTCATCTCCAACAATTAAACTTGCTTATATATCCTTCACAACCTCAAATAACCTTGTTTAGGTCAACCTCAATGAAACGTATGTACCTCAAACATGCAATCAACAAATAGGTCAGCACCAAAAACTTCTATGGTGGAAAGAAGTGAAGGTAGACCACACCAAGGGTTAACCAGGATCCAAATCCACACTAGAATGCTACACCATGCTTCCACAATGCACAAAGCACATCTATAAGTAACACTAACACACCAGGTCGTCCAAACCTATATTAACACTACCAAACAATCAATTCAGTATTCACCAAGTCTGGAAGCATCCTGTAGACCCCAAAGCAACATCACACAACATCCTAGAATATTCTAACATTATCAAAATAGTCAATTATATTACCGCAACCACCTGCAAATGAGAATAGTAATATCTTGTGCAACCAACAACACTTTCAGAGACATACAACTCACTAACCAACCTTGCAGAACACCTAAACACACAACACTCCAAGGGAAGGTAGATATAGACAATATTAGCACAATCCCAAATCTGCAAGACAAGAAACTACAATGAGGAGAAATGCAAAGCAATTCCATTTCTCCTAGAAAATATTCTTCACATGCAACACACTACAGACACATCTTCCACTGTAGCATGATCCAAAAATTAAAACTCTAGATATATCACCTCTGATCATCTCATCCAAACCACACAAGCACATCTTCAACCATGAAGAAATGTGGAGCACAATGCAAAATAAGACTCTATCACCTTGTAAACTCTTTATTCATTTTTTCTCAAAAGCACTTGGAAACCAAGTGAACCAACTGCATGAGCAACATCACAAACACCTTCTCATCACAACCACTCTATAGATTGCAACAATCTCCCCATCTACAACACCAACCAACAATCTCTCCATCTACAACACTTGATCAACACCACACTAGAGGTTGACATAGGTTGACATCAATGACAACACTAATGACAATATAGTGCAACATTGTCCAACAATCTCCTTGTTGACATCAATGACAACACTGATCTCCAAAAATCTCCCCCTTTGTCATTAATGGCAACACCAGCTCTAAAAAACCATCAACAACAAAAGCAACCCTACAATGGAAACACCAGTTCATAAAAGCAACCCTGCATCAAACAAAACTCCCCCTAACTTGGACATTTATTAGATTATAGACTTCTTTATTTCTCCCTTTTTCTTCTTATATTTTTTTAGTCTTATCTCCCCCTTTGACACCAATTCTTTCCTTGTAATTTTCACTTCACTCTCCAAGTTTTTTAGACTGCACTCTCTCCCCCTTTGACATAAATGACAAAGGGAAATACTTGCTACACCACTTTAGGAAACACCTGCAAGCAACTCTCTTTACTACTCTCTCTCCACCTCCCTCTCTCACTTAGGGGCACAAGATATACTCCCCTAATTGCACCAATCAAATACACCTCTACTTACTCCCCCTGAGAGGTAGCCTTCATTAGTCCAGGACCAAGAATGTATCTTGAATAGCTCACTTGGATAGATGGACCAAATCATGCATCTAGTTGAAAGGAGGAGCAATTATAACCCCAAGCTTTTGCGAGAGATACTCAAATGTATCTTTTGGAAGAGCCTTTGTGAAAATGCCTACTATTTGATCCTTTGTAGGCACACACTCCAACTTCACTTCATTCTCTGCAACCTTCACTCTTAGAAAGTGATACTAGATAGAGATATGCTTTGTCCTTGAATGCATCACCAATTTTTTTGAAATGTTGATAGAACTTGTATTATCACACAAGATAAAGATAGGTTCATCATATGATACTCTAATATCCTTCAATGTCTTCTTCATTCACAACACCTGTGTGCAACAAGAGGTTGTTGCAATGTATTTTTCCTCTGCAGTAGACAATGACACTGAATATTGTTTCTTACTCAACCAAGAAACCAATCTGCTTCCAAGAAAGAAAGAACCTCCACTTTTACTTCTTATGTCATATGTATAAGAACTCAAAGAGAAATCAATATCCCTAAGATACCATAGCCCAAAGTCCAGAGTTCCTTTCAAGTATTTGAATATCTTATTTACGGTTTCCACATGTGATTCTCTAGGATCTTCTTGAAATCTTTCCATAAGACACACTGCATGCATGATAGCGGGTCTATTAGCAGTTAGATATAACAATCCACCAATCATGGATTCATACATTCTCTAATTTATCTTAGGAGATTCATCATTCTTGCTCAACTTACAACCAGTAACCATGAGATTACATACTAGTTTGGTGTCCTCCATTCCAAACTTCTTTAACATTTCTTTGAAATACTTTGATTATGAGATGAATATACCTTTATCAAATTGACTAAGTTATAGCCTAAGGAAGAAATTCATCTCCCCAAACATTGACTTTTCAAAATCATTTTGCATATCCTTTGTAAACCTATCAAATATTTCCTCATTTCCTCCAAAGATTATGTTATCAACATACACAACCACAATTAGGATTTGATTTCCTTCAACCTTGAGGTAAATATTGCTATCTGTGGTACCCTTTTTGACTCCCTACTACAATAATTCATTATCCAATCTTGCATACCAAGCTCTAGGAGCATGTTTGAGTCCATATAAAGCTTTCTTCAACCTACAAACCATATCAAAATCTTCTGATAATTGAAAACCTTTTGGTTTTCAATATACACCTCTTCTTCTAACTCACTATTCAAAAATGTAGACTTGGCATCCATCTAATACACCTTGAAGTCTTTATGTGCAAAAAAATCCAAAAACATCATAATGGCTTCCATTCTTGCTACAAGAGAAAAAGTCTCTTCAAAATATATTCCTTCCACTTGTGAGTAGCCCTTAGACATAAGCCTAGCCTTATTTATGATAACTTCTCCATTCTCATTCAACTTGTTCCTAAACACCCATTTGGTTCCTATCACATTTTTGTTTGTTGGTCTTGGGACCAATTCCCATTTATGACTCTTCTCAATCTTCCTCAATTCTTCTTCCATAGCTTGGATCCAACTTTCACCCTTGCATGCTTCAATTACTGCATTAGGTTCTATCTTAGACAGTAAACAAAATTTTACTTGTTCCTCTGTCATAGCGGCTCTTCTTCTTGTTAGTACACCTTTGTTCTTATCTCCAATGATTTGATCTTTAGAATGATTCTTCTACACATACTTAAGAGGCTTAGGATTCTGTTTTGGAGCTTCTTCCTCTTCCACTATCATCTCTTTTCCTTTCTCTTCTTTTTCTTCTTTGCAAGGGGATTCATTAGATTCATATTCTTCTATCAGTACTAAGATCTAATGTGATTCTTCATCCACTTTAACACTTGTGTTAGAGATTGCAGGCATATTACTACCAATTAAATGTAGATTTAATATGAATACACAACATATTTAATGCACAAAAATTATGGACAACAAGACAACAACACAAAGATTTAATGTGGTTCACCCAAATTCGGGCTACATTCACCAACATAGATTCCAAAATATATTAATCTTCTAGGAAATAACATTTACAAAGACATGCAACAACTATTGCAACTTGTAGCAATGTTTTACCATGTTTTTCACTGTTGATTTTTTACACAACCTTTGTTGCGGGTACCTACACCTTCTCCTACATTTCTCCAGCCACTAATCTGTGACTAACTGCTCACATTTTTGACACCCAACAACCATGAAAACCCAATAACACATGTCTATATACCTCCCCACATATGCACAACTCCTTGGAATCCAAAACACAACTATTCATTTTCATTAATGCAACCAATAACTCTTTTCTTTTTGGGTGGTTACATTAACTATTTTTAACTACTCATATAATTATATTTTGAATATTTTTAACTGTTCATTTCTAGCATTAACTATTTGTAATTGTATATTTAAATACAAAAGTGCAGCAATAATTTAATAAAATAATGGTAAATATTTTTTATCCAAGTATGATTGGTCTCCAAAATACAACAGTATCCCACTTGGAAACTGATCAAACTCCACACCATACCATCTCCCACTTGAAGAATGATCATAACATTGTTGCCCTTGCAACTCCCACTAGGAATCAACACCTTGGACCCTATTGTTCTAATTTATTTTCAACCTAGAAGACCAACTGAAGCTGAAGAGGAGTTCAACTTCTCCTTGGTCACTGCCTTCGTAAACATATCTGCCGGATTCATTTGTATGAATCTTTTCCAACTTTACTTGTCCATCCTCCAACACTGACCAAATGAAATGATACCTCAACTATATGTGTTTGGTTTTAGAGCAAGGAATAATTTTTTGCAATATGTATAGCACTTTGGTTGTCTGTAAACAAATAAATTTCAACTTGTTGTTTTCCCAATTCTTCCATGAAAAATTACAACCATATCATCTCCTTTTCCACCTCTATTGCAACAACATACTTTGCCTCCGTGGTAGATAAAGAAACCACTTTTTGCATCCTTGAGATCCAACTCACTATTGTCCCACCAATTGTAAATACATAACTTGTTGTACTTCGCCTGGTATTAATATAACCTACCAAATTTGAGTCTACATAGAACTTTAAATCAATATTAAAGCCCCCAAAACATAAACATTTAGTGATGTACCTCTTAAATACCTTAGAGTCCATTTTACCGCATTCCAATGCTCCATTCTAGGATTACTCATATACCTACTAACAACTCCTATGACATGTGAAATATCTAGTAGCATGCATACCATGGTGTACATTAAATTGCCTATAGCTGAAGCATATGGTGCTTTGGGCATTTTAAATTCCTCTTCTTATGTCTTTGGACACATATCCTTAGTCAATTTGAAATGACTAGGAAAAGGTGTGCTAACAACTTTTGCATTCTTCATGTGAAATCTCTACAACACCTTTTCAACATAATCACCCTAAGATAAAAATAATTTTATGTTTTTCCTCTCTAGTAATCTTCATACCAAGGATTTGTTTTGCTACCCCCAAATCCTTCATAGCAAATGAATTTGCTAACTGTTATTTTAACTCCCTTATGCGATCCATGTTAGAACCTACAACAAGAATATCATCAACATATAAACATAAAATAAAGTATCTATCATCAGCTAACCTCTTAAAATAAACACAATGGTTTGAACTACACTGGTTGTAGCCATGATTAGCCATAAAACTATCAAATTTAATTTATCATTGCCGAGGTGCTTGCTTCAAGCCATATAAAATTTTCTTCAATCTGCACACCAATTTCTCCTTACCTTTTCCCTCAAATCCTTGTGGCTATTCCATATATATTTCTTCTTCTAAATCACCATGGAGAAAGGTTGTTTTAACATCTAGCTATTCCAAATGCAAATATTTAGCAGCCACAATACTTAAAACAATACAAATAGAAGTCATTTTAACAATGAGAGAAAATATTTCATCAAAATAAATGGATTTTTTTTTGTGTAAATCCCTTTACAACTAACATGTGTGCAAATATTTTCTTGCCTCCATATTCCTCTTTCATCCTATAAACCCATTTATTTGGTAAATCTTTTTTACCTGCAGACAACTAACATAATTCCCAAGTTTGATTTTTCAGCAAGGAGTCCATTTCTTCTTCCATTCCATGCTCCCACTGAACCTTGACATACACTTTCATAGCCTCATCATAACATTCTGGTTCACCAACATCAATCAATAAAATAAAATACAAAGAGGGAGAAAATATTTTCGGGGGTCTACTTATCTTTGATGATTGTCTAACATTCAATGGAGTGTGTGGTATTTGTTGTGGCTATTGTTGTGGAGCATGAGGAACCACTGGAATATCACTATCTAGAGTATCATCCAGCACAACATAATCATTTTCTTTCTTCTCATGTTGCTACAACTAATTTTTGCACAACACTTTCCCATTGAATATGACATCCCTGCTTCTTACAATTTTTTAATTTTCAAAATCCTAAAGCCTGTAACCAAAATCATCAATGCCATATCCAAAAAATATACATTTCTTTGATTTTGCATCAAACTTGGTTCTATTTTCAAAATCTACATGTGTAAATGCTTCACAACCGAAGGTTTTGAGAAAAGAATAACCCACTATCTTACCCATCATGCTTCCTTTGGAATACCACAACCCAAAGGATTAGAGGGGCATATTTTAATTAAATAAAAATCAATGTTTACAACATTTTCCTACATGTTTAAAGGCAACCCAACATGCAAACTCATTGTTTGTGCACACTCCATTATTGTTCTATTCATGCATTCAACCACTCCATTTTCTTGTGGAGTCCTTGAAACTGTTTTTCGCCTACGAATTGTATTAGAGGAACAATAATCTTCAAATTATTTGCTACAAGTTCACCACCATTATTAGATTTTAGACATTTTAAATTTTTACCCATCTCATTCTCAACCAAAGCTTCTCTAATTTTTAAAATTTTCAAATACATCAGATTTTTTCCTAAAGAAATAAATCCATACCTTCCTAGTTACATTATCTATGAATGCAACATAATACCGAGAGCCACTAAGAGAAGATACCTGAGATGGTCCCCGTACATCCGTTTGCACAAGCTCCAATTTCTCATCTTTCTTTTTCTTCCCATCCTTGAGAAAACTAACTCTCATTTGTTTGCCATACACACAAATCTCACATAAATCCATATTAACACATTTTAGACCCGGTAAAATATTATTAGAATGAAGTATTTTCACACCTTTTTCACTCATATACCCAAGTCTATTATGCCACAATGTTGTTTTTGAACCTACAACAACTATCTGATTTCCTACCTACTGAACTACAACAACTATTCTTGATTGATTTTTATCTATAACTGCTAAAGTAGAAGGAACAATATGACCTATACAAAGATCTAATATGCCTAGTTTCTCACCTTTTTTTACTACTAAGGCCCTTTTGTAACCTTCTAATTTTTATCACTGGGTAAGTGCACCAAGATGGTTCCCAAAAAGGGGGCTTAAGTGGCCACTTTTTTTTTGAAATCAGGAAGTACTGACCTTGGACATGAAATTGAGGATAGCTACACTCAAAATTTTGAGATGGAAAAAAAACAAGGATCAAAGTGCTCTGAGTCTAATTTCAAAACTACTAATTTATTTTGAAAATGGTTGAGATTAAGGGGTTCAAAAGAGGGATGTACAAAAATTGTTGTTGTTTTTGTTAGAAAAACATAACATATCAACTCTTGTACGACCCTAGCACGGTGAACTTTTTTGTATTATTTTTCAAATTGCTATGGTCAGAAGTTAGCTAACAGTATCTAATTGATGCATGATTTTTCTGATAATTTTTTAATGAATATTTGATTTTTTACTAATTTTCTAAGTGGGCACTTCCTAAAAAGTAGAATTTTGGCCATGCTCCCCCTGCAAATTTTGGAAAGTAATAGATTTTTTTTAATTTTTATTTTTTAAAATTTGTAGAATGGAGTCTAGTTTCTAAAAATATAATTTATTTGAAATTTTGATGAACGGTTAATTTATAACGAAAAAAACACCAAACAATACTTTTTGACAAAAAACAGACATACAAACAAAAGAAATTATGGATGAAAGGCCTAACATTGTCAGAAAGTGAAAAAAATTACATCGTTGGAAAGCTAAGGGTGAACTTAACATTACCCATGTGTTTGATTTTTCCGATATTGAACCAGATGCAATCTTGACGGTGAGCACGAACCCGATTATGTGAAAAATTGTAGAATTTGCAAAAAACACGTCTCTGGTCATTGGGAATTCCCTCCAAGCATTTGGGTTGGTATTCCAAGGCAAATAACAAAGCTATGGCTTGGGGATTCCCAAAGAAAAATATAACGCGCTCGCGTTATGTATTAGTTTTGACATTTTTGCTTCTTCGGGGAACATGTCTAGCAACACATAACACACTCGCGTTATGTCCTCCTTTAGTTAAATCCCACTTTATTGAATGTTTGTTCATATGTTTGTATGTATATGTATGTTGGTGTGTCATGTATGTATGTATGTATGCATGCATGTATGTATGCCTATATGTATGTATTTATGCTTATGGGAGAGAGGGTGAGAAAGGGTGGGAGTTGGAGAGAGTGTGGGAGGGTGGGAGAGAGGGTGGGAGAGTGTGAGAGAGAGTGGGAGAG
>VDFB02168118.1:71036784-71140163 GCA_007258455.2 Sequoia sempervirens
TAAATGGTTGAATGTAGTATCTTGGTCTTGAGGAACCAGTTGGTAAAAGTGAAAATTTGGTGAGTTGTTTAAGGAATTGAAAGATTCAGAGCTCTTTATCAGGTTTTTGCTTTGAATTCAAATAAATTGATGATGAAAAAGGTGTGTTAGGATCTAATGGATATAGGTTGTAAAATGAAAGATTGGTTTTTGGTTATTTTTCCTAGGTAAAGAAAATTGAGTGGAAGGGTGCCTTGGTGAATGATGAAAGAGTGGATTGTTTAGCGGACTCTTAATTAGGTTTCTTGTGCAATTCCACTTCACCTTGCCGATAAATAAAGATGTTTGAAGTTGGAGGATGATAGGAAGAAGTATTGAAATGAGTTGGCTTATTATTTCCTTTGTGGTTTGGAAAAATGGTTACGATTTTTGATGAAAAGAGAAAGAAATTTTATCATTATTCAATTTGATTCTCTGATTCAATTAGTCGATGTTAAGTGTGAGCACCTAGGTCATCAAATACTTTTCAATTTTGCAAAAGGGATGAGTGTTCAAATTTGTATTCAGTCAATCACAAAAGGTCATGGAAAAATGATGTAAAGCACGTTCAAGGTCATATGAGGTCTTATTTGAATGTATTTAAGGTTATGGGTAAGTTCTAGGTGGTCAAAGTGGGAAAATGCCAACAATGCAATAATGTAATATTGTTAAAAGTTGTTAAATTGACAAAAACAAGGAAATCAGGCATATTAGAGTTAAAAGGGGTAGTTTCAACCGATGGAAAGATAATTATGGAAAAGGAAATATCTTTAAAAGGCATGTAAAGGCGAAAAAAAGTAGAAGTTTGTGTTCTTGTAATTAGATTTTGAAATAAAAATTCCCTATTTCTGAGTTTGCAACATTACTCTGGATTGTTTTGTTTTCTTGTGTTGGTAATTTAGGAACACCCAAAGTTAAATAATAGTGTGAATACATGTAAAGAGGAGTTAGTTTCCAATTTCAAGAGTTGGACTTGGTTAGTTTTAGGAAACAAAAGAATAAGAGGCAGTTTTCAGTGCCCGATAGAGTCCTTTTAGAAGCAAGTTTGAGAGTCCAATAGGGTTTTTCTTCACTACTCCACCAATGTAGGTCAAGTAAATTGGTGTATTAGGTTAATGTTAGTATTTTTTGCATGTTTTTATGATGGTAAGTGCAGGGAAAATCAAGAATACCATGGTGGAGTTACTGCTACACTAGAAAATAGAGGATTTTCCTACACAAAGTGATGCTACAGTCACGGGTCATGAATAAATAAATCTTGCAGATGCTTGGAAATGATGTATAAGGTCTTGGTAGACATAAAAAATCATGTTCCAGGTGGTGGCCAGAGAAATAGAGGTTTGCAAGAGTATTTTTCACAAAACCCTCCTTGATTTGTGCTTTTACACCCTATAAACGAGGGTTTATTGGATCAAAACATTTTCATGCTTTTCAATCCATATAAATGGTGAAATATTGAGTTATAAGACATTATTGAAGACTTTTTTGAGGTTTTGAGTGATTTGGAATGGTTTTGAAGGGGTCTCCTTTGTAAAACAAGCCTAATCTACTAGCCTTTCTTCAGAGGACAGTCTGAAATCTGATGATTTTCTTTATGTCAAACATCTAAGAACTTTGATATGTTGTGATGTGCTGGAAAGTGTTTCTAAATGTGCATTGAGTTTTTTAATAAGCTCTTTGATAGGAATGTAACTACCCGATTCAATGGTTGACATACCTACTAGAGGAATATGATATTGTCTGATCAAAACAAAGATGTTTGTTTAAACAATGGAAATGATGATATTGAGTGCTTGGTTACTATCAAACTAATGATATGATTGATGCTACTAAATTTGGTTAAGGCTTATAAGATAGAGGTTTGGGTGGACACTGATGGTTGGATGTGGGTGGAGTATTATGAAGCCTTTGAGCAAATTTGGTGATTAACCACAAGATGATAATCAATATTTTTTTGTAGCAGGAGTTTGTAACATGTAAATAAACTACTGCAATCAAAATATGGTGAGTACAGTGCTTGATAATGGACTGATAATAGTGAGGTATGGTTTAGTTGATTTGTTGCCTTGGTGAATAAATGAAAGGATGAATTGTTCAAGTGTCAATAATCAGGTTTATGTTGTTTTTATGGTGGTTGAGAATGATGTGAATCTAATTGATTAAGTCAAAGTTTTCTTTAATATGGTTTTTAATTTGAATGAGTCAATTGGAATACTGATTAGTGGAATGATGAATGATGGCCTATGGAATGGCTAAGAGATTTTGAGTGGATTTTGGTTGAATGAAAATTAGATTTTTGATGAAATTATATTTGATCTTCTCCTAATTCTATTTGGGATTGAAATTCCTTGAAGAAATGATGTTGATGGTGTTTTTTGGATGCTCTGCATCAGATGTACCCTAATGATTAAGTGTTTTGATATGATGCTCTGCATCACTAACTTCCTTGTCTATGCTATTGCTTACTATTATGGTTTCATAGATTTTTTCCAAGCATCCATAGTTTTTTGTGGTGGTGCACCTTTGCAAGAACATACATCCATGTGAAGTAATTGCATCGTGTTGCTTATGTTGAATTTCTAAACAACTATATTGTATAGTTGAAATTTTGTCATCTATCAACATCTAGTTATTAGTTATGGAATTTGAAGTAATGCTTTGAGTTTGAATGATGTGCAATGCAATGTAACCAAAAATATGAATATAAACTACACAAATATATTAAGTAGAATTCATTAGTTAAGTTCTCTTTATTCTATTACCTCCGTGTACGTTTGAGTGAATCCACTGGCACTAGGAGATGTTTGCTTGAAACCGCCAATATTAGCTTGTTCAACATCCAAAATCACATGTATTAAAATACCATTTGTAAAACAATGCTATTAACATGTAATAAAGTTATAATTGTTTACTAGTTGCATACCCCACTAATAGGTGTACTGCAAAAATAAGTATCCAATCTCAACACTGTGACCCTGCAATTTTATTAAAATAATAAAACTAAATTAGTTAATCATGCATTTCAGAATCAGAATTTAATAAATTAAATTCAATGAACATGCTGACTTTTACTTGACTATAAATGCCATATGCACAATGCAAAATTTCAGCTATCCTCTCCATCCCCGTAGCAGCATATGGATCCTGTGTAGCAACATACGGATCCTGCGTAGTAGCATACGGATCCTATATAGTAGCCTCCTGAGTGCCAGTGGGGTCATATGAACAAGTCGCCCCACAAGATTAACACACATGGGTTCGAAGGCCACCACCCGAAGACTCCCCTAGATGGCGCTGTACAATAGGGCTAGTATGATGGATGACACTCCAGGTCAAAGTGTTGATTGCCTGCAATGTCTCTACATCGACACTCTCCTTCACAGTGGTAGGCATAACAATTTCCTCATGAGGTGGCCTAGCGAGAGGTCGTCTCCCTTGCCGTGCAAGATCCGGCTGTGCACTGGGCCTATCCTGAGCTGACCCCCCACCTCTCCCCTGGAACACCCTCATATCAAAATAATTTGGGATTTGGTTCAATACAAACTCACTACATAGTTTCCTAAGAAAATATTGGGGGACTTCACAATTGTTGCATGGTGGGTAATCAAAGACCAAGTACCACCTATCATAAAAATGGTTCCTAATCTCTTGGTGGTGTAACCAATGAATAGGAAACCTCTTTGCATTGAGGCTAAGATTTTGATTTGTTCTAGGGTTAGTGAATAGAGAGCACAAATCACCTTTAATAATTTTTAACTCTTTTACTTGTTTATATGATAGTTTATCTGCATAATATGCCCTAGCTGCCTGCCTCCTATCTTGCCATCCTATTATTTGTTGAATTATTGAATCTACATTTTTTAACATCTCTTTCATTGAATTTGGTAGTGTCATTATTTCTGTGGTTGAAGCATTTGGATCACTCAACCTACTGATAAGATCCTCAATTTGTTTTTTGTTGTTTTCAATTTCACTCCTCAAATTTTGTTGAGTGTTAGGAGGGTGTTGAGTGATTGGTGGGGGAGGTTGATTTTGTTGAGGAGGATTTTCCTATTCTTCTTGTTGAGGATTTTTTAGGATTTGCAGGTGTGATAGGGGGAATATAGTCATTAAAAGATGAGCAACAAACTAAAGAGAGTGCAAATAACAACTAAAAACATCCTACACTTCAAGATTGGGAAAATGATAAGCTCAACAACATAAAAATGGAACCTTTTACCTTGTAGAGTTGTTCTTTGGTTGACCCTTCGATTGTAGATGAAATATATGCTCCTTGATGACAAGTAGATGCAAGATGTGAAGTGTGAGATGCAAAATAGTTGGACAAAATGGATGCAAATGGCTAAGTGTAGATTGAGAAACAAAATTGCAAGAGTTTGGCTAGCAAAATGATCTCCCCAAAATGAGAGAAAAGAGGGGGTATTTATAGAGATTTTGGAAATCTCTAGGGAAATGGATGGCCAAGATTGAGCCACCAATGATCAAGATGTAGGGCCAAGGTGAGTTGAGAACTCACAAGCCCTCACATCTTGACATGTGGCATGTGATATAGCCCTAAAAGGTGAAGTGGACATGAGGTGGAAGGATAGTACATGACATGGAGGGGGGTACAAAGTACCTTTGGATTGGACAAGATCTCCTCATAAAGGAGGTGCTTGTCCCTATGTGGGTGAGAGGACATGTGAGGAATTAAAAATTCCTCAAATATCCTCATGGGGAGAGGGGAAAGAATAAAGAATAAAGAGAGGACATGTGGGAAGAAGTGAAGGAATTAAAAATTCCTTTTGAATGCATTGGGGGATTAAAAAGTGAATTAAAAATTCACATGGGGAAGTGGAGTGCCTTGCCCAAAAGGAGAAAGCCTTTAATAAGGTTGACTTAAGGACACATGCCATAAATGGGAAGAGGATTAGGTTGGTCTAACCATATGATTAAGGTTGTGCAAGTACTTAATTAGATGGACTAATGACTTATTAGAAGCAAGTGGGAGATTATGGAGGATGTGACCCTAATGATGATTAGGGGTGTGCATATGTTAACCATAGTTAATTAGAGGAAGATGAAGGAGTTAAGATGGATTAGAGACCAACTTGCAAAAGTTGGAGAATGTGACAATGAGAGAGAAAAGAGGAATTAAAAAATGAATTTAAATTCCAAAAAGGTAATATGACTAAATAAAATAAAATGGTGTATTTATTTAATTTAGAGGAGAAAGAGGGGTAAAGTATTTATTAAATTAAATACTTTATGAACCCTATGTAAGATGCAAGGTATTAATTAAAAAAATGATTTCATTAATATTAATAGAGGGGATAAGCAACTAGATGAATAAGGAGACATCTTTGATCATATGGAAGTGGTCAAATTAGATGTCTACAGTAGGATTATTTGCATCTCCTACAAATTAAAAAAAAAAATCTAACCTAAAACAAACAAAATCAACTTGAAAATAAGAAATTCAAAACAAATAGAAAACAATACTTACCTCCTGCACCTCTTCGTCATTGTGGCACCATCTTTGCAAAAGAAAAGAAACTATTGTTGATGAATTTTGTAGAATGCCTCCTCCTAGAATGCGAGCACGAAAATGACGGTTTTTGGCCATGGGCAGAGTAGAAAAACAAAAAAGAGAAAATGAATAGCTTTCACTTTTTTTTTTTGCTTTTAAAATGACATAACGTGAGCGCATTATAACGCGCTTGCGTTATGTCATTTTCAATATTTTTTTGAGTTGGGCACAAAAGTGTAACCCAACTTCATGCACCTGCCCCACTAAATCTAACAACACAACCTTCATCATGTAGTTGTCCTATTGAAATTAAATTTCTAGTCAACCTTGGAATGTGCCTTACCTCTTATAACAACCAATTATTCCCATGCTACAACTTAATCCTGATTCTTCCCTTTCCAATAATATGACAGGGTTCGTTGTCCCCCAAATAAACAAACCCAAAATCCCCTTGGACATAATCAAGAAAATAAATTCTATGGGGCGTAGCATGAAATGAAACCCCTAAATCTAACACCCACAAATGATCAACATTGTCAAGCGATAAAATTAAAGCATCATCATCAAATTTATTACTTACAACATTTTCCTCCTTATTGCTTTCATTTTTGTCTCCACATTTATTCTTCCAAGACTAACAATCTTTCTTTAAATGACCTGGCTTCCCACAGTACTAGCAATCCTTCTTTTCTCTGGATTTGGACCTCTTGTCCTTTGATTTTCCTAGTGACTTCCCACGATCTCCAAAATTCTTTCCTCTCTCCTTTGTTTCGCCCCTTGCTTTCTGTATTCAAAACATTGCCTAATGTGGATGTTCCACCTGAGCTTTTCCTACAAATTTCCTCGCTCAAAATTTCACCAACAACATCATCAAATTTTAGCATATTCAAACCAAAAACACTATTACTAACTATCATTTCCAAGTTGTTCCAAATTTTAGGCAAAGAATACATAATCAAAAGAGACCAAACTTCTTCATCGAAATTAACATTTACAAAATTTAATTTACTAGTAACCATGTTGAATTCATTTAAATGATACCCACTTTCTACCATTTTTATATCAAGAACAAACGCTTCATAAGAAATACCTTGTTTGAAGTTGAAGGATTTTCACAGTTTGACCACGGTCTACATCAACTCTGTAGTTGTTACTTTTGAAATATTAAACACCATTGACTATGCTAGGGATGATCAGATACTGCCGAGTATCTTTCTATCTAGAATATCCCAATCCTCATCAAATACTACTAATGGTTTCTTGACTTTCCATACCAATGGCAGCCATAAATCCTTTTGGTAAAGATAATCCTCCATCTACATCTTCCATAACTGATAGTTATACCCATTGAACTTTTCAACCTTCAATCTACTCTTGTCTACCATTACTCCCACTCAATCATGAGACCTTCCCATAGAGGATAACTGAACACAACCCACTCTAATACTTGTTAGATATTTTAGGTAGATTGCTAACAATTAAATGCATATTTAATATGAATACACAACATATTTAATGCACAAAAATTATGGACAACAAGAAGACGACACAAAGATTTAATGTGGTTCACCCAAATCCAGGCTACATCCATCAACAGAGAGTCCAAAATATATTAATATTCTAGCAAATAACATTTACAAAGACATGCAACAACTACTACAACTTGCAGCAATATTTTACCACATTTTTCACTGCTAATTTTTTACACAACCTTTGTTGTAGGTAATTGCAACTTCTCCTCCATTTTTCCAGCCACTAATCTATGACTAACTACTCACATTTTCACACCAAGCAATCATGAGAACCCCAAAACACATGTCTATATACCTTCCCACGCACATACAACTCCTTAGAATCCAAAATGTAACTGTTCATTTTCATTAATGCAACCAATAACTCTTTTCTTTTTGGGAGGTTACATTAACTATTTCTAGCTATTCATATAATTGTATTTTAAATATTTGTAACTGTTCATTTCCAACATTAACTATTTGTAATTGTATATTTAAATACAAAAATGCAACAATAATTTAATAAAATAATGGTGAATATTTTGCATCCGAATTTGATTGGTCTCCAAATTACAACTTGCACTTTCAACTATCTTCTTTAACCTTTTGTTGTAGCACTGGTATGCCTTACTCTTTGTAGAATATCCAAGGAAGATTCCTTCATCTGATCTTGCATCAAACTTTCCCAAGTTCTCTTCATCGCTCCTGATGTAACATTTTCTTCCAAACACTCTTTAAAATATTTCATAGTAGGAGGTTTTCCATACCATAGTTCATAAGGGGTCTTTAAACTATTCACTCTTGCTTTTCCTCTATTAATAATACATATTACAGTATGAATTGATTCTTTCTAATAGAATTCTTGTATATTTTCTTCCCTCATAATGGTTCTTTCCGCTTCTTGAATTGTCATGTTCTTCCTTTCCACAACTCCATTTTGTTGAGGAGTCTTAGGAGCTAAAAAATGCCTTTTTATCCCATGATCTTCACAAAAGTTGTTAAAATCATTGGATGTGAACTCACCACCTCTTTCAGACCTCAAACATTTAGTTTTCAAATATATTTCATTCTCAGCCATAGATTTAAATGCTTTAAACTTATCTAGAGCTTCTTATTTTTATTTAAGAAATGTCACCCAAGTCATTCTAGAGTAATGATCTATCAACAACATAAAATACCTGCCACCTTGAGAGCTTCTTGTTTTGGTAGGTCCACATAGGTTTGTATGCACCAACTCCAAAGGTCCTATGGTAGAATATTCCTTAGTTATGAACCTCTTCTTTGTCTACTTTCCAAACTGTCATTCCTTTCAAATTGCATTGATAGGCTTTGTAATCTTTGACACATCTCTCACAACTTCAGTAGAGTTGATCTTCACTAGGCTATCAAAATTGATGTGACCCATTCTTCCATTGCATAGCTAGTTTTCATTGATTTGAGACATAAAGCACTTAACACCACCACCTTTGAGTTGATAAACATTTCCTTTTGTCCTTGTCCCTACTACAACCAATGTTTCAGAGCTTCTTTTTCTGATTTCACAACCATCATCCTAAAACACCAAATTTCATCCTATGCTACACATTTTTCCTTCATTGAGAAGATTATGCTAGAGACCCTTGACATAAAGTGTTGGAGATTTGTTGGTGTTGTCATTAGTGTTGATGTTGTTTGTCATTGATGTCAAAGGTAACTAGAGCTTGTTGGCATGGTTTGTCACTGATGACAAAGGTATGTCATTTCATGGTGTCATATGCAAAGGATAAACTTATCATAGTTCATGGTGAAAAGATATCAGTGTTGGTGCAAAGGAACCTGAGGAACTTGTCATGGTGTTTGATGCAAGGTGTTGATGCAAAATGAAAAGTGAAGATATTTGCTCACTCAAAGTTTTTCTTCATGTCAAGGTCTATCATCCTAATCACAGAGTTGCTTCAGGAGTTGGTGGTACTGTATACGCATAAAAATGGTCATGTCTATAATCCTGGCAATTAATTAAATATTTATTATTTAATTAATTTTTCTAAAAATCCTCTACATATGATTAAATTTAATTAATTTAATCATATTGTTCATTCATCTTATTCTTCCTTCATAATTAAATAAATCTATTTTATTTAATTATTTTCATATGTCCACTTAATTAATTAAATAAATACATTTTATTTATTTAAATTAATTATCTTTGTTTGAATTTAAATTAAATCTTTTGATTTAATTAAGTTTAAATATTTCTCTTTCTTCTATTTTAATTTCTTCTTCTAATTAATTAAATGTTTCATTTAATTAATTTCATAAATGTGATTTAATTAAATAAATCTTATTTAATTAAATATCTTATGCTTTCTTTCTAAAAACACAACTATATATTTTATTATCTTCTGTTTTCTTCTCATATCATAATTAAATATTTTATTTAAATATGAGATCTTCTGCTTTTTTCAAAAACCCTAACTAAAGCTTTATTCTTATCACAAACTTTCTTCTGGTTTAAAAACTTAATTAAATATTTCATTTTAATTAAGAAAAAGCTGAATTTCATCCACAAATAAATAATTGAATTTTTAATTCAATATTTATCAGCTTTTAAATCTTTCTTTTATTCTTTTAAAGAAAGATGATTTCTTATCTTCTTATCTTTTCCTCTTTTATAAAAATAGAAAAATCTTGTTTTTAGGTTTCTTCTATTTTCTCTTCAATTTCATCCTTCTTCAGCCATTCGATCTGCCAGGAATTATCACAACCGTTAATCAAGACAACCAATCAAAATCATTTGAAAAACTCTATAAATACTTGTGTGAATCCAAGCATTGATAATAGGCAATTAATTAGAGTTCATGCATTTAATTCATTTAGTATTCATTTATCATAGCATCATGGTTATTTCAAGCATATTAGTCTTATTCCATATCATAGCTTAAATCTTACATCATATATCATCTTCGAATCTCATTCTTTAGGAAGACAGTTTGTTGAGCCTAGCCTATAATCTGAGAGCAAAAGCTGGAATCGACAAAAACACTAAAGATAGAGGACGATAGGACGACAATCGAAGCAGAATACTGAGTTTGCATTTACTTACTTCTTTCGTTCTGTTTTGATACAATGTCTTATCGGTGTGCTTAAATAGTATTTTATTTCAATTCATTTACGCATATTATTTTTGACCACACATTAAATGGCGCCCACCGTGGGGCGCATGCCCCTATTTTAGACTTCTTTCTTGCAGGTTTTCTTGCAGGTTTTCCTTGCAGATTTTCTGACATCCGAGAGCACATCTGGAAGATTCAATTTTTTTTATTTTTGTAGGTATTTCAGCGCATCTGAAGAGTGTTTCAACACATCTGGACATTTCTGCAGCGCATCTGGGAAACAGAGTGGCACATCCGAGAATTTCTGCAGAGCATATAGGAGTTTATTTACCGCATTTAGGACATCATTTAGCGCATTCAAATATGTTTCGATTTTTTTTTGCATTTAGATTAGCGATATAGGTTCTGTTTTAGCGTATCCGGTAATGAGTTGCGCACCTAGATTCTGTTATTGCATATAGATTTCTCGTTATTGCGCATTTAGGTTCATATAGCGCATATAGGTTCGCGCATCCGGTGCAACAGAGTGGCGATCTGGTCGTTTTAGCGCATTTGAGTGACATATTGCGCATCTGATTGTAACACGATTCTGAGTCCGACGCCTTCCGCATACAATTTATTTATTTCTTTCACTGGATTTAAAATGAATCAATCTAGGGTAGCCACCACACCTTTATCATGCAGTTAAAACGAACCCCATGTCTGTTGTGAAGCAAATCTTCACTTAGATTAAATCACTTTGATTTTGGTGCATTAAAATGAATCTGTCTACTCTTATTGACTGTGCTTGAAAGTGGTAGGTGATTATGCTCTCACCCTATGCAAACTAGGTGATCAGAAAACCAGACCCACTTTTCCCTGTGTAACCCTGATTTGATAATCAAGTATCCTCTCCCCTTACACTTGCGATCCGGGTAAGAGAACGGTTATTGACTCTAGAATGGGCCTTCCGGGATTTCATCACTAACGCGAATTCAAACTGCTAAATCGAGCTAAGGCCAAGCTTACCCCCAATCTGGTATATAAATGTAAAATTTTAAGGAAAACCTAAGGTTGCTTGTGCGGATGATGTCATACCTGGACGGAGTTGTACTCCTTAAACCTGTGAGCTTAACCTCTTCAGGTTGGAGTGCCACCTTAATGGTGATTAATCTCTTGCCCCATGTATGGCCACTCGAACGGGGGTCCCGAACTAAAAACTCTTGTGTAGTAAGCCAAAATCCTTCTATTTGCTAGCGCAGACCGGTGGTGTGAAGGCATCCACACTTTCGTAGTTTGTAGTAGAGGTGATCAGCTCGCCATGGGAGTTTCATGGGGGTTGGAAGCTTGGTTGGCCTGAGAAGAGAGTGCACTGTAAGGGGGAGCCCGTGCAGCCAAGCTTCTGAATTCACACGCTACAGATATGCGGTTATGTGGAATCTAGCGGATATTGTCCTGGCCTAACCTAGGTTGTGCTTGTCTTATTCTGTGCTTGGTTACGATCAACTTAAATCAGATTGTTTGCTATGTTTTCAAGAACATTAATTCAGATAAAGGATCATCCAAAACAAACATGAAAAACTTCGGCTGAATTTTCAAAACTAGTCAAAAACTGTCTTTAGAAAACTGTTTTAGCGCATCTAGGAAAAACTGCAGCGCATATAAACTCTGTTCTGGTGCATCCACTGGTTGTTTCAGCGCATCTGAGTCATCTTTTAGCGCATTTAGGAAAAATGTTTTAGCACATCTGTGCTCTGTTTCTGTGCATTTAAGGTATTCTGCAGCGCATTCGACTCTTTCTCTAGCGCATATACCTCTTCCTATAGCGCATTTAGGAAACAGAATAGCGCTTCTGAATTTCTGTCAAAATTTTTACACAGACCCGAAACTCTGAGATTTCTCTCCCATGTTGAGAAAGTGGAAATCAACCAAGTTCACCAAGAAATTAGTCTTCAATAGGATCAAGAAGCCCAAAACGAACTTAAGTTACAAAGAAACCTTAGACCATAGAGAATTTTTGTATAAGAGTCGACACGTCTTACTCCATTATCGCACATTTCTCCATAGATACCAAGACTACATTAGAGGATTTACTGATGATTACGCTGTGGAACCTTTGGCTACTCAAGCTTATTATCAAAGATTAGCATTATCTCAACATCACAATCTTGATCAACCTCTTGAGTTTGAGAATATACCACAACCTTCAATTGAATACTCAACGCATCCTAGTCAAATCCTTCAGTAACCTTCGATCATATCCTAGGATTTCTTACGTATGCCTGTTTTTACAAGATCTCAACGCAACAAACTAGGAGAAACATCTCAACAAGAAATTCCCACCCACAACATCCAAGAAAAAGGTGAACGTCCTCTTTTTAGTATGAGTCGCAATCCTCTTTTCAGTGACGACAATATGGCTGATAGAGAGGAAAATCCATTTCATAAGAACAAAGACATGAACAAAACTCTCGTAGATAGTGATGATGAGCAAGAAATTCATATTAGAGAGGCTGAACAAGACCCCAAGTTTCTTAAAGCCCTTGAAAAGATTCTACAACGTGACAAAGAAAAGTATTTTCTCTTCTTAGCTGATCAAGGAGCTAAACTGCCTAAGGATTTTGATACTGAGAAGTTAAAGAGCAAAGAAGAAGAAACATCCCCATCTAATTTTACTACTCTTACACAACAGTTTAAGGCACTCCAAGGACAGGTCAAAGAGTTACAAGGAGGGACCACAACAAAGAAATACACTCTTGATGACATATGTCCTTATCCTTTTGATAGAATTCTCAACATGATTCCATTTCCTAAACATTGTGAAATTCCGAAATTTGATCGTTATAATGGGAAATCGGATCCAATTGACCACGTTAGAGACTTTTGAAACATGACATTAGAATTTTCCCACGAGGATACTTATTTATTGCGACTATTCCCTCGGAGCCTTGGAGTTAACTCTATGGAATGGTTATCTAAGATTACACCTCCTGTTCAAACATTCAAGGAATTGATCAATTTGTTCATAGCACAATACGCCTACAACATTCAACACCAAATCACCATGATTGATCTTTGCAAAGTTTTGCAAAAACCTGGTGAACCTTTCACTACCTTTCTTCAAAGATGGAGAAGAATGTTCGCTAGGTATCCACGACATGTTCCTGAAAAGGAAAAAATGGTTACTTTCATCAATAGCCTCAACTCAGAAATGAGCTATCGCTTAAATCTACATTGTCCACCCTCCTTTGAGAAATTGATTGAGGATGCCATCACCATTGAAAGTGCTTTGGTCAAAAGAGGGACAATAAAACTTGACAGGGATAATCCTAGCTCATCCAACCATCACAACAATCAAGATAAGTCTAAATTTTGGACTCGCAACAAAAACATTGTAAACGATGGTGTTGTAGATGCAAATCATGTCACATCTAAGCCATTTGTTCTGAGTGCTCCCAATACCACTCGAAACAATAATTACAACAATGTCAATTCAATCACGAATCAAGGAAACAATTTTCCTTCTCCAACAAACAACAATCAGGGGATAGTCAACAACCAAAACTATCGTGGGAACAACAACAACAACAACACTTTAGGGAACACCTCAAACACGAACCCACAACGCTTTTCATTTTTCCCTAATAGAAGAACTTTCACTCCACTAGGACAATCCTTGGAATTTGCTTTCAAAGAGGTTATGGAAAAGAATGTCCTTATGTTACCACCGCAACGCAATTATGAACCTAGTGTAAAACCTCCATCATGGAATGAAGCTTATTTTTGTGACTACCATAGGTGCAGAGGTCATCGTACAAACAACTGCCAAGCTTTGAAGCATGCTATTCAAGACCTAATTGACAAGGGCATTATCACAGTAGAAGGACAACAAAAATCCAATGAAGATCACCAAGAATTTCGCAACCCTTACCGAATTATCAAAAGGGAGAGTCTTCGGACAAAAATGTGAACCAACTTGATAACAATGTAATCCGTCACCTCTATACAGACGATGAGCGAATCAACGTTATAAAAATCAAGGAGAAAGTAGACAATGGACAAGTTAATGTCACAATGAGAGCGCAAGCTAAAGTTGTCTTGAAAGGTGCCTCTTCGAAATCCACTGAGACCTTACCTCAACATCAGTATGACTTAGTTAACCAACTTCGAAAAACTCCGGCCCAAATCTCCATTTTAGAACTTCTGAAGATTTCCCCTGCACATAAGGAAATTTTAGACAAAGCCCTTTTTGAGACAACTGTATCCACGGATTTGGATGTGAACCGATTTCAAGCCATGGTAGGACATTTGTCCTCACCCACATGTCTTTCATTCTCTGACAAAGATGATGTTTCCATGACTCATCCCCACAATTCATCATTATACTTAGAGGTCATGATCCATCAATTTCGTGTTAAACGTGTCCTAATAGATGGAGGGGCTGGTTTAAATATATGTACCTTGAAGGTGGTTCAAGCTTTAGGATTTTCAGAAGACTCCATTGATCCTAGAAGGAAGATTACTATAAAAGCCTATGATGATGAGGAAAGAACGTCTAAAGGTCTAATCATGCTACCAATCAGAGTGGGACCTGTTATCAAAAATACCTTTTGTCAAGTTTTAGACCGGGATCTTGCATACAACATCTTGTTGGGTCGTCCGTGGATTCATGAAATGCAAGCTGTTCCATCCACTTACCATCAATGTCTTAAGTTTCCATATGACGGACAGGAAATCACTATATCAGCAGATAATTCGAACATCCAAACTTGTGCCAATGTCAAAACTAGTCAGGATACTTTGGTTCCAAACAATCGAGAAGCACTTGCTAATACTTCTCCTAAGAATGATCCACACATCAGTCAATTAGCCAGAAGCTTTGACAAGAAACTGCAGTTTAAGGAAAGTGGAGTTGGGGAATATTCTCTTTGTCTTGCTAATCTACCTACATCACCTCGATCACATGGACAACCTTCTATTACACAACAGATATCAGTAGCATCAACATCAGTACAACTACAAACAAAACCAACTACCAAGTTCAATGGACAATTTATCAAAGAGAAATTCCCTATGGGGGATCTTGAAGATACAACAATTCTGAATTGGCTTTATAAGGATGAAGATGAAACAGTTCTACATGTCACCTTACCAACTGACAGATATGGGAAAGGATATTCCATCATGCAAAAGATGGGATATGACAAGGGTCCTCTTGGAAAAAGAAAAGAAGGCGTAGTTGAGCCTATCCATCTTCCAGGGCTTGCTGCATATGATAAAACTGGACTAGGCTATGACGCTACCCCATCCAACCAATCACAGGGTAATGTTTTTACACTACAAGAAGGTTATGATAAGAAAGAGGCATGTTTGGCATCAATCCTGAAGTTCATAGAAAATAACTCTGATACAGATTCTGCTGAATATGAATGGGAAACCATCCACGGTGATGAATTTTGGAGAGACAAAGAGGTAGATGTCATACACAAGTATACACCCACTTTAATCAAAGGAGAAGGTTCAGGGTCCCAACCACAAGAATCTGAACCACAACGCAACTATGAGTCTAGTGATACTGAGTCAGATTTTAACGAACAAGACTATCAGGAGAATAGTATCATCATTGACCTACCTCATACCTCGGATCCTACCGATAACTCTATTTTGACCCTAACCATCGCTGATTTCACATGACCAAATGACTTGTTACCTTTAATCCATCCTGATCTCATTGACTGGGATCTAACTGAACCTATTGATATACCTATTTTTCCAAATGATGAAGTTATCATAAACTTCCTTTCCGCAGATGATGTAAATAATTGTTCCACTAGCGATTTTCGGTATGAAGTCTTTAATCAGGAGAGTGTCAAGTCTCCTAGCTGCAAAAATGAAAATAAAGAAAAACGATCTAGTGGTGAAAACCAGAATCTGGCAGTACTAGATCAAACAAAAGATAAAATAAAGAGCGTATCAGATGGTGAAAACCTTTTTAAGGCACCAGCTGATGGGATTCTTGACACTCTCCCGGAGCACTATCATGAGCGATCGCCCATCTTGATCGAGCCTACAAAGGAAATCAATATTGCAACTACAGATAATACAAGGATTCTACAGGTAGCTGAATCAATAACAGATAAAGAAATCCCAGAGTTCATGAACTTTCTCAAAGAAAATCAAGTCAATTTTGCTTGGTCATACGCAGACATGCCAGGTCTTGATCTGGATCTCATAATGCATCATTTGTCTATTAGACCAGGAGTTAAACCAGTAAAACAAAAACTCAGAAAGATGAATCCTCATGTGGCACTACTGGTTAAAGAAGAACTCAAGAAGCTCCTCGATGCAGGCTTTATAAGATCAATTGCCTATGTAGAATGGATCTCCAATATTGTACCAGTAGCAAAGCCAGATAAACGCATTAGAGTATGCACTGATTTCAGAGATCTTAACAAAGCTTGCCCTAAGGATGACTTTCCGCTTCCAAATATTGACACTATAGTTGATTTAACAGCTGGCCATGCCATGTATTCATTAATGGATGGTTTCTCTGGTTACAACCAAATCAAGATTGCACTAGAAGACCAAGAGAAAACAACTTTCACTTGTCCGTGGGGAACATACTGTTGGAATGTCATGCCTTTCGGCTTGAAGAATGCTGGGGCTACTTATCAAAGAGCTATGACTACGATCTTCCATGACATGATGCACACATTCATGGAAGATTATGTAGATGACATATTGGTAAAATCATACACTAGAGAAGGACACCTGGAAATACTGTCAAAAATATTTACCAGATTGGAAAAATTCAAAGTTCACCTAAATCCTAAGAAATGTGTTTTTGGGGTCACATCTGGAAAACTTTTAGGATATATTGTTTCAGAAAAGGGAATTGAAGTAGATCCTGCTAAAGTTCAGGCAATCATGGATATGCCTCCCCCAAAGAACATCAGTCAATTGAGATCATTACAAGGGCGACTTCAATCCATCAGAAGATTCATTGCGCAATTGGCCGACAAAAGTATACTGTTCACACATCTCCTGCATAAGAATGTTCCTTTTAGTTGGGATGACAAATGTGAAATGGCATTTCAACAAATCAAGCAGTACCTGATGAACCCACCAGTTCTCGTCCCACCGAATCCGGACAAACCATTGATCCTGTATATTGCCGCAACCGAGACATCCTTGGGGGCATTATTAGCACAAGAAGACCATGAAGGGAAGGAACGTGCAATCTATTACATTAGCAGAACACTGACAAGTCATGAACTTAACTACACTTTCATTGAGAAGGCTTGTTTAGCAGTAGTTTTTGCCTCACAGAAATTCAGACATTACATGCTAACTCATACAATCAATCTTATTTCAAAAATTGATCCACTCAAGTATCTACTAAGTAAAGCATCACTAACAGGAAGGTTAGAAAAATGGGTCATGATTTTGAGTGAGTTTGACATCCAATATGTCGATCACAAAGCAATCAAGGGACAAGTTATTGCTGATCAACTAGCAGACGCTCCTCTACAAACAAAGCACCCCTTACACATTGAATTTCCAGATGCTGATGTTTTCACGGCAGACTCTAAGCAGCTATGGTCCTTATACTTCGATGGTTCT
The DNA here is from genome assembly GCA_007258455.2 of Sequoia sempervirens. Lineage (NCBI taxonomy): Eukaryota > Viridiplantae > Streptophyta > Pinopsida > Cupressales > Cupressaceae > Sequoia > Sequoia sempervirens. The sequence continues at coordinate 71,054,517 of VDFB02168118.1, forward strand.
TTTACTCAACATGGATCGGGGGCAGGCATTCTCTTTGTCACCCCTCAAGGACATACCATTCCTTGGTCATATAGGCTAATGTTTCCATGCACCAATAACATAGCCGAATATGAAGCACTCATCACTGGACTAAAGATAGCATTGGACTGGAGGATTACCGAGCTACAAGTTTATGGTGACTCACAACTAGTTATTAATAAAATCAATGATGATTATCAGACTAAAGATGACAAGTTGTTGCCATACAAAAAGATGATTGATGACTTCAAAAAGTACTTTGTGGACATTCAGTTCACACAAATTCCAAGGATTGACAACAAAGCGGCTGACGCTATGGCTACGATCGCCTCATTGGTACAACTCCCAGAAAAATAGACTCGCTATGAATTTCTGGTGGAACAATTATTTACACCTGCCTATGACACACCTGAAAGCCAAATTATCTGCCACCTGGTAGGATCTGATTCACCCTGGTATGGTAAGATTTATGCCTACCTAAAAGATGAAACTTTACCACCTGACTTATCCCGCAACCAAAAACGTAACTTTATCCGACAATCTTCTTGATATACCCTTATCGCTGATACCCTTTATCGCCGTGGTCTTGATGGTACTTTACTTCGATGTCTTGAACATGACGAATCTGACAAAGCTTTACAAGAAGTTCATGGAGGCATTTGTGGTACTCATTCGAGTGGACTAACCTTATCCAAGAAATTGATTAGAATGGGTTACTACTGGCCTACAATGGAGAGGGAATCATTCACTTTTGTTAAAACTTGCTCAAAATGTCAGATTCATGGGAATCTTATTCATGCTCCTGCACAAGAACTTTACTCATTCACACCAACCTGGCCATTTTCTCAATGGGGGTTAGATCTAGTAGGGAAAATTCATCCTTCATCCTCAAATGGGCATAAGTTCATCATTACAGCGACATAATATTTCACTAAGTGGATTGAGGAAGTACCTCTCTCTAAAGTCACCGGAAAACAAATTTCATCCTTCATACTCAACTACATTATTTGTCGATATGGTATTCCTAATGCTATTATTACAGATAATGGTCGACCTTTCAAGAATCAGGATGTTGATGAACTTTGTGAAAGATTTCATATCTATCACAGATATTCAACGCCTTACTATCCACAAGGGAATGGCCAAGTAGAGGCCTCAAACAAGACTATACTAAAGATTTTGAAGAAGACTGTCAATGACTCAGGGAAGGATTGGCATGTTCAACTCAATCCCGCCTTGTGGGCTTACCGAACTAGCGTTCGAAGGCCAACAGGAGCAACACCTTTTGCCCTTGTCTATGGAGCAGAAGCCATATTGCCTTTAGAGGTTGAAATACCTTCACTAAGAGTATCACTGAAAGGTCTCATAACAGAGGATGAATACAGAGTTTCCTGACTACAAGAGTTAGAACTCCTAGATGAAAAGAGACAGAGAGCAGCTGACCATTTGAAAGCATACCAACAAATGATGTCTCGTAGCTATAATCACAAGGTAAAGCCACGTACCTTTCAGGTGGGTGATCTAGTTCTGAAAGAGAACCCACGCAATCAACAAGACCGAGAAAAGAAAGGAAAGTTTGAACCAAATTGGCTAGGCCCTTACGTGGTTATTGCAGTCTACGGTTCAGGAGCATACAAGTTATCAACGCCAGAAGGAGACCTGTTTGATGAACCCATTAACAGTATGCATCTTAAGAAATATAATACTTAAGTTAGAAAAAGTCCTGAAGAAATACAAAAACAGCAGAAAAAGTCCTGAAGAAATACAAAAACAGCAGAAAAAGTCCTGAAGAAATACAAAAACAGCAGAAAAAGTCTTGAAGAAATACAAAAACAACAGAAAAAGTCCTGAAGAAATCCAAAAACAGCAGAAAAAGTCTTGAAAAAAATAGCAAAAAATACAAAAAAAATAAAAAAAATGTCATAGGGTGAAAACCTGGCAAACAGGCAGTCTATTGATAGAAAAATACAAAAAAATCAAAAAGAAATCAAAAAAATGCAATAAATACAGAAAGTGAAAATCTGGCAAACAGACGCTATCTGTACTTCTCCATCTATTAGTTCCTATTTTGCACTTTGGCTTTTTAGTTTTTCTTCTTTCCGCATCCTTTTCCGCATCTTAGGGTTATAATCGCATCATCCTGCCGTCATTTTGCCTAGAGTGATAAAACGTCTTACCATGGCTTGACTATTGTACATATTCCTTTCCGCAAGTTGTGTCAATAAACGGGGCAAAAACTCAACTAGGGGCACTTCACTTTCAGAGCATACTAACATAGCTAGACTAGGACATAGGATCCGATCATGCCAACAATCAACTCACGCGAAACATTATTCGATCATCAAGCCTTCTCATGAAGCACTTTTTAGCAGATACCATATCATTGTCTATTGGATGATCCCAAAATCTGAATAATGTATGAAATAACAGTATTACATGTTTGACCAAAGGTTGTTTGATTTTTGATATCATTACTCTGGAGCACACTCAATGATGTACTGAACTAGAGTGGCAAGGAACGAGAATGATTTTTCTTTGTCTGCTGTCTTGAGATTAACGGTCAATCTGATGCAAATATGTCACAGGACATGATAACCAAAGCAATATCATCGATGAAAGTTCCAAATTTGCATCAGAAAGGTGGTTAATCTTTGTCTGTTTATGCAAGAAATGCTCAGGTCATCTCGGTTCAATTATACCTCAATGCTTGTGTTCGCTTGCTATATCAAAAATCATGAAAGTTGTACTCTGGTCATCATTGGTGCTAACTTCCCCTCTGGTGCTTGTACATACTTCCAACATTTTAAAATGCTCTATGATGATTCAAGAAGGCTTATAACAGGCTCAACAAACTGGTTAGTTTCATTTAGTTGCATATTTGTTAGATCATTGCACATATCTGCATATTGGATTCACATCAGTGTTTTGAAAAGCTGAATGAAGGCATTAACGGTTGTCATGTAGTTTTGAACTCTTTGTGGAGGACATTTGGACATCTCATTTATTCTCTTTTCATCCTCATCATTTATCCTTCATTATCATTTTATCATTTATATTTCATCATTCATTATCATTCATTATCATTCTCATTTCTCATTCATTCATTTTTATCATTATCATTTATCCTTTATTGTTATCATTATCATTCTCACTTACCATTCATTCATTATCATTTTTATCATTTATCATTTACCCGTTATCATTATCATTATCATTCTCATTATCATTTTTATCATCTATCATTTATCCTTTATTGTTATCATTATCATTCCCATTTTCCATTCATCTCATTCATTACCATTTTCATTTTCTCATATATCATTATCAGTTTATCCTTATCATTTTCATTCTATCAGTTATCATTCATTTTATCATTTATCATTTATCATTTCATTATCATTTCATCATCATCATTATCATTTTCATTTTATTATTATCATCATCATCTCATTATCATCACATTACCATTACCACATATATCATTATCATCATTAGTATCACATTCATATTATTCACCTATGCATTTACTACATAAATTCAAAAATCAACAAATTCATATATACATCATTACAAATCATTGCACCTACATCATAAATCATCCATTTACATCATATCATTAAATCATCTTGCATCATACGATTAGTCCATAACAATAACAAAAACATATCAAAATCCATCTCATATCATACATATAACATCCATATCACATCACAAAATGCATAACCATATCATCATCAAAACATCGCCGCTGCATATCATCGCTCATCAAAATAATACAAGTGTCAAATGTCCAATGAAGCTAAAGGGTTCAAAACATAATACATAAGACATGATCAAAACTCCATATACATAATCAATCAGTCCCAAATAGCTAACTGGTGGATGCCCCTGAAGGAGCTGGTCCGGAGGGAGGCGGCCTGCCACTCGTACCTGCATCAGGATCCTGTCGAGGCCCTGTAACCTCTCTGCCATGTGTCGATGTCCGTGATCGAGTCCTGGTCCTACTATGTGATTGGGGATAAGGCTCTCGCCGCTCAGGAGGGCATAGCTCCTCATATCAAACTCTGTAATACTCGGCCTCTCTAGCTGCCTCAAATCCCTCTGCAATGGCCTCCCGTAATGAGGTACTCTCTACGGTACCCATAAGCCTCTGAGCCACACCCTCAGCATCCAGTGCCCGCCGTCTAAGGGCATCCCTCTCTGCTATCAACTGTGCCACCTAGGAATCAGGGGCGGGCATCTGTACCTGTACCTGTGCCTGTGCCTGTACCTATGCCTGTGTCTGGGCCTAAGCAAGCTATGCCTGTAACTGCACTATAACACTCTGAGCCTGAGCTAACTGACTCTGTAGCTGTGCCTACTGCCCCTGAAAGGTTTGCACCTGACCCTGCAATGCATCTATCTGTGCCTGCTGAGACGAGGATGACACCCGAATCACGGTTCGAGGTCTGCCACCGGATCTAGCTCGTCGAAGAATCTGTGCTCTGCCTAGGCTGTCCAACCTCTACTATCTCTCCTCATCCCCCCCATCATCCCCATCATCCGAGCTATCCTCCTCGTCCCCATCTCCACTCTCCTCACTCTCCTCTCCCTCCTCCTCTCCTCCACCCATAGCCTGCTCCCCACCGGCCACCTCCCCATGTATCCCTGCTCCTGGCTGTGGTGCTACCCCGATCGCCCGAGGCTCATCTAGCACTATAAACCGTGGAAATGGATGTGTATGAAAATACTATGCGTAATCATCCATCATCCCTGCATCCTGTACCTCTAGCCTGTTGGTCCATACCTCGGGCTGTAAGGTGGAATACTCTGTATAAGCTGCCTGGTATCCAATGCATGGTCCCCATCCTGGATCCCCTTTGCCCCGCCCATAATGAGCAATGCCCTGGGGCATCCCCTGTGTGAATCCAAACTGTTTGAGGACCCGTAATGCCAGAAATCTCTCAATAATAAAGGCCGTCCGCCCTATCAGATATCGTGGTCTGCAAACAAAAGGCATCTCTAGGTGATCAGTCGCCCACGCCTCACAATCCGTGTAGGGTCTCCATATCACCGCATCAATGTCATCCAAAACCCATCGCCAATACTCTACCTTTCCCAGCTTCTATTGGACAACTACCCCAAAGTATGCATACACATAGGGCCTCCCTGCTGGCCTATCTCTCGTACAAAGTGGTCTCGTGACTGCAATGTGCTCCCACGCCCAGATCTGTAGCAGCGTCACTCCACTCGCCAAACTCGTAAATCCTCTGTATACAATCTGATGGAGATCGTGGTACAGGTCGGCCAATACACAACTCCCCAGGCAAACCTCCGTGGCTATGTAATCATCCACTCCAACATCCTCCCCCAACCAACTGCGAATCCCTTTGACCGATGGTCCGGTCTAAGGAAACCTCCAATAAATGCTGCCAACACAGCAACTAGAGCAGGATACCTGCTAAAATCCTCCCAGTCTATCCAATAACCATATATGCTCGGATCGCCACAAATCCGCTGTAGCGCCACGGTACCACCAATCTCCTTGTGGTCATAAACCACAAGGGCACCAACAACCGGAATCCCAAGAATCCTGTATACATCCTCGGGCGTCACACTCTTCTCACCCGTCGGCAAGTGAAAAGTGTTATGCTCCGAGTGCCATCTCTCTGCTAAGGCAGTCAACAGCCCCCTGTTGGCCCAAATACCTCGCGGCATGGCCAACAAAGGTCCCAACCCACAATCTGATATCAACTGTAGCTCAGTAGGAGTCAACTCTCCTATCTGCTCCCAACATAGTGGGAACCGCTCTCTAATCTGGAGGCTTTTAAAAGCCTCCTATTTTGTTTGATCATCACAAATCCACATCAAATCAGACTCATATCATGTGATCTATCTAGCCAACAAAACATATCTATGACCCATATCAACACAATCAAGCAAATCCAATCAATGACCCATATCATGTGCAACATCAATTTATCTGAATATCAAAGCAAGTTACTCTATCATCATATACTATTTGTTTTCTTTTCAGGAATGCAAATTTATCAACACAACATATCATTTTCTATTTGTATTTCAATCATGAATGCAAATTTTTATCTTCATTTTACTATTTGTTTTCTATCGCAGAATACAAATTTATCACACATTTACTCTTTGTTTTTCCATCGCGAGAAGCAAAGTTATCAAACACAAATCAATCAGTCAATCATTTTACTCTTTGTTGTTCGTCACAAAGTTATCAGCTATCTACTCTTTGTTTTCTATTATGGACGCAAAGTTATCAGTTCTCTATCAGATTTTCTATCATATCTACATGATGGTATTACAATTCATCTATCTATTGACTAAGGAAGCAATTTAAATCATCATTTTTCATCAAACAAGCATTCCGAGGAAAATTTCCTAAATGCACAATTCTGTTGCCCATATGCGCTAAAACCCATATGCGCTAAAGTTTTTCTCATATGCGCTAAACTGTTTCCTCGATGCGCTAAAACTCCAAATGCGCTATTCTATCCCGTGGATGCGCCACTCTAACTCCCATATGCGCAACTCTAGCAATTTTGAAACCCTAGCCCTAAATGCGCAATTATGTGCCCTAGATGCGCTATAGAATCAATCTAGCCGATCTTGCCCTAGATGCGCAACTCTATCTATCGGATGCGCTAAAGGATCAATTTTTACCCTATTCCTATATGCGCTACAGAATTTCCTATATGCGCTAAAAGATTTGTCGAATGCGCTAAAACTTTTCCTATATGCGCTAAAACGTGCGAAAAAAATGCAGTCTGATTTAACTCAATTCAAAAAGCAATCTAAAATGCAAAATTTGACAACATAAACAGTTGGAATCACTCACCGGTGGTCCATACGCAGCTGGTCTCTGATATCAGTACGCTCTCTTGAATCTATGCATGTGCACTGGGATCTCCATCTCGCCAAGTCACTATCAGAGCTCACTTTTTATTGTAGCAGCAGGGTGAAAATGACACTTCATTTTACCCCTTTTACCTTATAAGGGTCTTTTCGGGTGGGAATTAATGGCATATTATTTTTCATTGGGCCTTCATAATCAGCATCTATCGGGAGCTAAATCACTGTTTCCCTATCACTATCAACCTCATCTTCCGTGATTTACCTCCCGAGGGGGCATCATCGACATCAAAAATCAGAAACATATCAGGGGAAATTTTTTTATTTTCTTTGAAGCAATGCGTTTCACACATCACTTCAAAGAGGGGAAAAATGTATACGCATAAAAATTGTCATGTCTATAATCCTGGCAATTAATTAAATATTTATTATATAATTAATTTTTCTAAAAATCCTCTACATATGATTAAATTTAATTAATTTAATTATATTGTTCATTCATCTTATTCTTCCTTCATAAATAAATAAAATGTATTTATTTAATTATTTTCATATGTCCACTTAATTAATTAAATAAATACATTTTATTTATTTAAATTAATTATCTTTGTTTGAATTTAAATTAAATCTTTTGATTTAATTAAGTTTAAATATTTCTCTTTCTTCTATTTTAATTTCTTCTTCTAATTAATTAAATGTTTCATTTAATTAATTTCATAAATGTGATTTAATTAAATAAATCTTATTTAATTAAATATCTTATGCTTTCTTTCTAAAAACACAATTAGATATTTTATTATCTTCTGTTTTCTTCTCATATCATAATTAAATATTTTATTTAAATATGAGATCTTCTGCTTTCTTCAAAAACCCTAATTAAAGCTTTATTCTTATCACAAACTTTCTTCTGCTTTAAAAACTTAATTAAATATTTCATTTTAATTAAGAAAAAGCTGAATTTCATCCACAAATAAATAATTGAATTTTTAATTCAATATTCATCAGCTTTTAAATCTTTCTTTTATTCTTTTAAAGAAAGATGATTTCTTATCTTATCTTTTCCTCTTTTATAAAAATAGAAAAATCTTGTTTTTAGGTTTCTTCTATTTTCTCTTCAATTTCATCATTCTTCAGCCATTCGATCTGCCAGGAATTATCACAACCGTTAATCAAGACAACCAATCAAAATCATTTGAAAAACTCTATAAATACCTGTGTGAATCCAAGCATTGATAATAGGCAATTAATTAGAGTTCATGCATTTAATTCATTTAGTATTCATTTATCATAGCATCATGGTTATTTCAAGCATATTAGTCTTATTCCATATCATAGCTTAAATCTTACATCATATATCATCTTCGAATCTCGTTCTTTAGGAAGACAGTTTGTTGAGCCTAGCCTATAATCTGAGAGCAAAAGCTGGAATTGACAAAAACACTAAAGATAGAGGACGATAGGACGACAATCGAAGCAGAATACTGAGTTTGCATTTACTTACTTCTTTCGTTATGTTTTGATACAATGTCTTATCGGTGTGCTTAAATAGTATTTTATTTCAATTCATTTACGCATATTATTTTTGACCACACAGGTACTGTTCATTGTTTCATTTTATGGTTCATTTCATGATGTTAATGTCTAATGCATTTTGATGTTGATACTCAAAGGTATTCAATGGATAGTTTTTCAAAGGATAGACAAGAGAATGTACCTTTGTGTTAAGGAATTTTTATGGTGATTGATGATATTAATGCTTGATGCATTCAAATGACTTGTTCACATGATGATGATTTAAAAAAATTCAAAGACATTTCATTATTAAATCTAAGGTAATGAGTGGTGTTGATAGGTATTTGTCAAAGATATACAATTGAAAAGGTTTACATAAAGTCATGTTTGATGAGAGTAGAGGTTATGTATTAAGGTCTTTCTATCCTTATCTTCTCTATCAATGTCAAAGATAGTATGATCTGCATCTAAATCCCATGGTGATTGAGAGTGATCTAAGGTCAATCATAGGTGTTCAATTCATTGAGGTTTTGAAATGGTTTAAGGTTTATTCATTGGTTAACATTTTTGTTTTAAAACCCTAAATGGAGGTTATTGTGCAAAGTTTATAACTAGTTCACTTTTGGTCTATTTGCTTGGTGACTTGACATCACCGGTTAAGAATATCTTAAGTAATAACTTGAAGGCACTGTTTATATCAAGTGATTGGCCCTTACTTATAGAGAAACCAACTAGGCAAGTTAATAACTCTCTTTCGAATGTTCAAATAAATGGTTTCTATTCAATATTCGATGGTGCCAAGATATGTATCGACGATGTCCTTTCAAATTCTCAATGACCTTCAACTCGTCACTTCCTTGGGCATGAAATTTGATGAAAATTTGCTCATATTGAGGTTTTGGTGCAGTTTGTTAACTGTTTTAAAAAAAAATATTGTGGTAGCGATGGTTGAACGAATGATACCAGGGTATTGATCAGGGTTTTGCTTGTGGATTGGGCTCCATGAGGAAGTATTGAAAACTACAATACCTGCATGTTGGTGATCAGATAATGAAAAGGAAGATGGTATTTTGAGTAATAGAGCATAAAAGATCTACTTATATCTTTGTATGACAGTGATTTTGGAGTTTATTTTCTTTGTCTAAATATAGTATATCTTCCAGTGCTCTAATCAAGGTTTGAATTCTTTGAGAAAGTTTTACAAACAATGACAACATGTCCTTGTTACTATTGAATGTCCTTGTTACTATTGAACACATAGAAAAGGAATTTGAGTAACAGTATATAAGAGATTCATGAATTGTATTCACCTTTGCAAAGTATTATGTGTCTTTAGTGTGATTACAAGTGGTTTGCATTTCAATTGAAGAGAGGACAGTGTGTGTATGTGTTGTGTAGGAAGGTGTCCATGAGATTGACATCTAATATTTTCTATCTAACAAAAAGTTATTTTTTAGAGTCTGTGTCATCCATCACTCTTCTCTAAGAAGGTTATAGTTAGAGTTTTGATTTGAAGAAAAGTACAGTAACACTGTTATGGTATGGATGAATTATGGAGATAGTGTTTGTTGAACTGATGTAGGGATAGAGAAATGAGTTGTCTAGAAACAAAGAAACCCTCTGAGCTTTGTTTAATTCTTTAGAAGTGATGTATGTTTGCTAATGAGGCATGGTGTTTTTCCAATGAGGCATGGTGATTTTCTAGTGAGGCATGTTGTTTTTCCAGTGAGGCACGATGGTTTTCCAATGAGGCATATTGGGTTGCCAATGAGGCATGTTGTTTAGCCAATGAGGCATGGTTTTTTGCTAGTGAGGCATGTTTATTTTCTAGTGAGGCATGCTTTTTAGCCAGTGAGACATGTTTTTTCCAGTGAGGCATGTTGTCTTGCCAATGAGGCATACAATTTGTAACTAGTGAGGTTTTGGCCAGTGAGGCTTAATGAAACCTATTTTCAGAGTGCTTTTTCACCCTTTTAGGGTTTTCCACTCGTAAAACTTGTGTTATGTCTCCTCTTGGTGGTTTTTCATGTTGTGCTTGATTGGTCATCTTTGTTCAAGTATTATGCTCTAATTTTCATATCATTGTGACTCCCTTAACATTCAATACCTATAATGTTTGAAGTGTTTTCAATGGGTCTCTTTGCATAATACAAGTGAGTTACATTTTGAAATTTGATTTCTCATTAGAACATTGATTCACCTCCCCACTCTCAGTAGTCCTATACTCCAACAATTAGTGTTTTCATTGATGTCAACCTCCAGTACGGTCAGAGAGATTATTGGATATTGTTGGCATTATTGTTGTGATTTGATGTCAACCTCTAGTGTGGTCATGTTGAGAAGTGTTTGTGGTATTGAGTAGGCATCAAATGTTGTAGGTATGTTGAGTAGGTGTTTATGGTGTTGTTGATGCAGCTAGTTCACTTGGTTTCCAAGTGCTTTTGAGAAAATTTGAATTAAAAGAGTGTGCAGTGTGATAAAGGTGTGTTTAGTTTTGTGCTCTGCATTTCTTCATGGTTGAAGATATGCTTGTGCATAGTTTGGATGTGATGATCATAGGTGTTTAGATGTCTTATAGCTAGAGTTTCAAGTTTTGGATCATGCGACAGTGGAATTTGTGTTTGACAATGTGTTACCTATAAAGAAGGTTGTCTAAGAGAAATGAAATTGCTCCGCATTTCTCCGCACTAAGGTTTCTTGTCTTGTGGATTTTGGAATATACTCAAATTGTTTGTATCTACCTTTCCTTGGAGTATCTGGTGTTTATTTGTTTTGTAAGGTTGGTGAGTGAGATGTGTGTTTTGTGGTAGTGTGGCTAGTTGCACAGAATGAAAGTGTTCTTAAATTTCATATTTTGATGGTGTTGGAATATTCTTGGATGTTGTGGAATTTTTCTACGTGATTTGTGTGGTATTTTTAGACTTGGAAAGGTGTGTATGTGGTTGATTGTTAGTGTTAGTGCAGGTTTGGCTGACCTAGCATGCTAGCGTTGATTATGGAGGTTGTTTGTTGTTTGTGGAAGCTTGTCGGTGTAGATTTAGGTCCTAGTTAACCCTTAGTATGGCCTAATTTCAATTCTTTCCACTGCGGAAGTGTTTGGTGCTGACCTATTTGTTGGTCACACATTTGAGGTGCATACATTTCATTGAGGCTGACATGGAGAAATTTTTTGAGGATATGGAGGATATATAAGCAAGGTTAATTGTTGAAGAAGTGTTTTATGGGTGGTGTGGTTCGAAATGATGCGAATGTGATAAAGTGTGGTGATCTGATTGTGAGATTAAATTCCTAAGTCTATCAAATGCAATGATTAGGTGTCTTCATTTTCAATGTGCTTGAAGTTGCTGGAGGTAGTAAGCCAAAGGTTGCGGATGGTGCAGAGTTGTAGTGGTGGATTTTTCCTATTACTTTGAGATAGTGAATATCTTTGTAATAGTCTTGTTCTATTCTTCTTTCTTTTGAACAGTGAGTCCTTTGGGCAATGAGCCCTTGGTAGTGAGTCATTCTTCTCTTTTGGGTAATGATCCCTTTTGGCAGTGAGCATATTGTATTTAATTTTTTCTATTCATATCATGTGAGCTAATCCTCACCGTGGTTTTTCCTTGATTAGGGTTTTCCATGTAAATCTGGTGTTCTCTTGTCTATGGTGTTGAATGTGTTTATGTTTCATTTTTTTCCATTCAATTGATTATAATAAGGGTTTGATGGTTAATGAGGGTTTACGGTTTTAGTGTACAACTGATTCACCCCCCTCTTAGGTGCCTTATGTGTCTAAAAATTGGTATCAGAGTTGTGGTTGCTTGGAAGAAGCTTAATCACTTGAGGTAGATCTTGTTGCAAGGTGTGACCCTTGGTATTCCTTGTAGCACTAAGTGCTTGGGTTTGTGACATGGTCTAACCACCTCCTATGGTTCTTAACCGAAGCTTGTATCGGGCATTGATAGGTCGATCTTTTGGTGCAACGACAAGTCCAACAATTGGTATTAGAGCTGGTCACAGGTTCAAACCCCACGCTTGTGTTGGGGGGGATTGTTGCAAGGTGTGACCCTTGGTATTCCTTGCAACACTAAGCACTCGAGTTTGTGACATGGTCTAATTGCCTCCTGTGGTTCTTAACCAAAGCTTGTATTGGGCATTGATAGGTCGATCTTTTGGTGCAATGACAAGTCCAACAGATCTGGATGACGCATAGGAAGGGTGTCAAAGCTCTTATGTTTGATGGAAAAAATTATGCTTACTAGAACACCAAGATGGAATCCTTTCTTGTATCTCTAGAGTTTGGATTTTGAAAGTCAATTGAAACCAAATATACTATGCCTGCTAATGTCCCGATAAGTGATGATGAGTTCAATGATTATGAGAATATCGACAAAGCAAGAAATTATATTTTGAGTGGTCTTTCTGATTTTGAACTTGGAAAGGTGATAAGTCTCAAAAATACTAAAGAGGTCTAAGTGAAGTTGCAGAGCATTTATGAAGGAGATGATAAGGTCAAGCAAGTAAAGATGTAGAATTTCAAAGCCAAATTTGAAAACCTAAGGATGTCAGAAGATGAAGACATTACATCCTACATGCTTAGAGTGGATGAGGTTATTAATGCCATCAATGGTCTTGGTGGTAAGATGGAAGAAAGTGCGGCTATAAAAAGGTATTGAGAACTCTTCTTAAATCTTATAGTTCTAAAGTTTCTGCTATTGAGGAAGCTCAAAATTTGGATTAATATTCTAGAGATCATATGTTTGGTGCTTTAATTTCTTTTGAATTGAGAGAGTTTGGTCAAGATGCTACAAAGAAATAATTTTCCTTTAAAGTCAACAAGAGAAAGAAGGATGATGAATAAGATCCTGATGATATTGATGAGGTCAAAGCAAATTTTGTAAGGAGATTGAAAAAAGGTAGAGGAAAATACAGAGGTAAGATACCCTTTAAGTGTTTCAATTGTGGAAAGATAGGTCATTATGCTTCTGAATGTCCAATCAAAGTTGCAAATGATAAACATAAGGATCATAAAGGTAAATCTTTCAAAAAGAGTTATTATGTTGAAAGAGACAATGGTGTATCTAATGATGAGGAATCAAACTATCTTGATGAGGATAGTGATGAATGCTTATTCATGGCTCTAAATTTGGGAACTAATTCTACTAATCCTGAAAGATGTGTGAATGAAAGTTCTCTAGAAATAGGTCATAATATTGAAGAACTATGCTGACTATCTTTCATGCAAGAGAGGAGAGAAACCACTGGATAATTGATAGTGGATTCTCAAATAATATGATAGGTGATAGGAGTGAGTTTGCTAAACTTTAGAAGTATGATGTCAGTCTCGTTAATTTTTTTGATGATACATCTGCTAAGGTTTGTGGAAAATGTTCAATTAATTTTGATGGAAAACATAAAAAAAATTATGTTCTTTATGTCAAGGGTCTTTGACATAATATTCTCAGTGTAGGATAAATGTGCAACAAAGTATACAATTTGGTGTTTCAGGATGATGGATATGAAATCAAAAAAGGAAGCTTTGGAACTTTGGTTGCTACAAGAACAAGGACAAAAGGAAATGTGTATTAGCTCAAAGGTGGTGGTGTTAAGTGCTTTATGTCACAAATCAATGAAATTTGGCTATGGCATAGAAGAATGGGTCACATTAACTTTGATAGCGTAGTAAAGATCAGTTCTACTGATGTTGTGAGAGATATACCAAGGATTACAAAACCTATCAATGCAATTTTCAAAGTGTGTTATTTTGGAAAGAAAACAAAGAAGAGGTTCTAAACTAAAGAATATTCTACCACATGACTTTAGAGTTGGTGCATAGAGACCTATATGGACCCACTAGAATAAAAAGTTCTCAAGGTGACATGTATTTCATGTTATTAATAGATAATTATTCTATAATGACTTGGGTTACATTTCTTAAACAAAAGTTAGAAGCTCTAGATAAGTTTAAAGCATTTAATTCTATGGCTGAGAATATAATGGATTTGAAAATCAAGTGCTTGAGGTCTGACAGAGGTGGTGAGTTCACCTCCAATGAGTTTAACAGTTTTTTGTGCAGATCATGGAATAAAGAGACTGTTATCAGCTCCTAGGACTCCTTAGTAGAATGGAATTTTGGAGAGAGAGAACATGACAGTTCAAGAAGCAGCAAGAACCATGATCAAGAAAAAAATCTATTAGATGTTTATTGGAGAGAAGTAATTCATACTGTAGTATGCATACTTAACAAAGGACAAGCAAGAGTGAACAATTCAAAGACCTCTTATGAGTTATGGTATGGAAAACCTCCTACTGTGAAATACTTCAGTGTTTGGAAGCAAATTCTATATTAAGAGAGATGGAGAAAAGTTGGGAGATTTTTATGCAAGATATGATGAAGGAATCTTCCTTGGATACTCTACAAAAAGTAAGGAATAAAAATGCTATAAAAAAAGGTTGAAGAAGATTGTTGAAAGTGTAAGTGTCAAAGTAGATGAAGAACCACATCAAAGTTTTGTGTTGATAGAAGGATATGAATCTGATGAACCCCCTTGTAGTGAAGAAGAAAAATAAGAAGAAAAAGAAAAAGAGATGAAAGTGGAAGTGGAAGAAGCTTTGAAAAAGATCCCTAAGACTCCTAAGTATGTGTAGAAGAATCATTCTGAAGATCAAATCACTGGAGATAAGAGCAAAGGTGTGTTGACAAGGAGAAAAGCTGCTATGAAAAAGGAACGAGTAAAATTTTGTTTACTTTCATAAGTAGAACCTAAAATAGTAACTAAAGCATACGAGGATGAAAACTGGATCAAAGCTATGGAAGAAGAGTTGAGACAAATTGAGAAGAATTGGACTTGGGAATTGGTCCCAAGACTAGCAAACAAGAATGTGATAAGAACTAAATAGGTTTTTAGGAACAAAGTGAATGATGATTGAAATGTTGTTATAAATAAAGCTAAACTTGTGTGTAAGGGCTACTCACAAGTGGAAGGAATAGATTTTGAAGATATTTTTTCTCCGATGACAAGAATCAAAGCCATTAGAATGTCTTTGGATTTTGCACCACATAAAGACTTCAAGGTGTATTAGATGGATGTCAAGTCTACCTTCTTGAATGGTCAGTTCAAAGAAGAGGTTTACATTGAACAACCAAAAGGTTTTTCATTGTGAAAGGATGTTGATATGGTCTGTAGATTGAAAAAGGCATTGTATGGACTCAAACAAGCTCCTAGATCTTGGTATGCAAGATTGGATAGATACTTGTTGCAACAAGGATTCAAAAAGGGTACTACAGATAGCAATATTTACTTCAAGATTGAGGGAGATCAAATCTTGATTCTGGTTGTGTATGTTGATGACATAATCTATGGAGGAAATGAAGGTATGTGAAAGAGATTTATAGAGAAGATCCAAAAAGAGTTGGAGATGTCAATGTTTGGGGAGATGAATTTCTTCCTTGGGTTACAAATTAGTCAATCGGAAAAATGCATTTTCATTTCATAGTCAAAGTATGTCAAGGAAATGTTGAAGAAGTTTGGAATGGAGGATTCTAGATCGTGTACTCCCATGGTTACTGGTTGCAAGTTGAGAAAAAATGATGAATCTCCTAAGACATATCAGAGAAAATATAGATCAATGATTGGTGATTTGCTATATCTTACTGCTACTAGACTAGATTTCATGCATGTAGTTTGTCTTGTGGTAATATTTCAAGATCCTAGAGAATCACATGTGGCAATAGTTAAAAGGATATTTAGATACTTGAAGGGCACTCTAGATTTTGGCCTATGGTATGCCAGGGATATTGATTTCTCTTTGAGTTCTTATACATATGCAAATTGGGCAGGTTGCGCAGATGACAAAAGAAGTACAAGTGGAGGTGATTTCTTTCTTGGAAGAAATTTGGTTTTTTGTTCAGTAAGAAGTAGGATTCAGTGTCATTATCTATTGCAGAGGCATAATATATTGCAACAACATCATGTTGTACATAGGTGTTATGGATGCATCATACATTGAAGGATATCAAATTGTCATATGATGAACCTATTTCTATGTTGTGGGGTGATCCCACAATAGTGGTTTACAATTTTTCACCAAACTTGACATTGAACTGAATTTTTTTAACTAAATCTTCACTTTTGGGCACCTATAGTTGCGAAACCACGAGGAATTTGAAGATGATGAAAACTAGTGATTTGTGAAAATTTGTTTGTAGATTCTAAATATATTTTTAAATTTTTTTTGGAATCATGTTGCATTTCTTTTTCCATCTCCTTCAAAAACTAGTTTTTAAAAATAAACACCATTTTTAAAGAGTGATGTTCATTGTAAAAAACATAACTTTTTTCTATGAAGGATAAAATTGTAATTTTTCAAATTTAGATTTGTATCTACGATATCTAGCACATTCATTTGGTTTCATAGTGTTTTATTGATTTTTTTTCTTAATTAAGTTTTGAAGTCATACCAAATACAATTTAGACATAGGTTGACCGTATACAACATAACTTTTTTTGTATGAATTGAAATTCAATTTTTTTTTGCTGGATCAAGGATATCAATACCTAGCATGGACTAATTTTTTAGATTATTTTTTATAATCTACTATTTTTCTACATGTGTAGAACAAAGAGCTTGAATTTTGGTGAAGAACCTATATTCACAAGAAATGAAAAATAAATATAATAATCAAATTAAATATATTTAAAATTATACTTTTTGGGAAGCTTGTAATAAGGACTACATACTTACAAAAAATAAAATAAAATAAATTCATTTTATCCCCCAAAAGGTAAATCAAAAGTGGTATTTTATCAACATTTTGATAGGTGTAAAGGAGACTCCGTTATGGGTATGTTTTAAAACTAGCGGGGTTCTATCCAAGGGGGTTTGATCTAAGGTGAATTGATCAAACCCTCTTCAATTGGAATCCTTTAAAAGGAACTTTTCAAGGCTTGAATCATTATATTTTTTAAAAATATGTGATTTTAGAAAAAATCGGGATGTCCCAAAAAGTGTAAACCACTATTGTGGGATCACCCTATGTGATAATACAAGTGCTATCAATATTTCAAAAAAATCAGTGATGCATTCAAGGACAAAGCATATCTCTATCTGGTATCACTTTCTAAGAGAGAAACTCAAAAAGAATGAGGTGAAGCTGGAGTATGTACCTACAAAGGATCAATTTGTAGACATTTTCCCAAAGGCTCTTCCAAAAGATACATTTGAGTATATCCGACATAAGTTAGGGGTTATTACCCCTTCGTATTTCAATTAGATGCATAAGGGCATGCATCTATCTATGAGAGCATTTGAAGATACATTCTTGGTCTTAGACTAATGAAGGCTACCTCTCAGAGGGAGTAGGTAGTGGTGTGTTTTAATTGGTGTAGTCAAGGGGAGCATATCTTGTACCGCTAAGGAGGAGTAAGTGGAGAGAGAATGCAGTAGAGAGAAAGTCTACTGTGTTGGTGTTGCCTAAAAGTGAAGCTTTTAGGTGATGTCAAAGGGAGAGATTGTTTCCCTTTTCCATTGATGTCAAAGGGGGAGAGAGATTGAAATCTAAAAAGCTCCTCAAGTAAGGGGGAGAAAAGTGAAGGAAAGGGAAAGAGAAAGTGAAGTGTAAGAAAGTGGTAGAAGTGTAAGGAATGTCCCAGTTAGGGGGAGAGACTGAAGTAAGGGGGAGATTTGTCTAAGTGTTGGAGTTGCAGATTTGATTTTGATGATTAATTGTTTCTTAGAGCTAGTGTTGCCATTAATGACAAAGGGATATATTGTATTTTTTAGTGTTTTCATTGATTTCAATCTCCAATATGGTTAGGGAGATTGTTGGATATTGTTGCACTATGTTGGCATTAGTGTTGTGATTTGATGTCAACCTTTAGTGTGGTCATGTTGAGAAGTGTTTGTTGTATTGAGAAAGTGTTAGATGTTTTAGATATGTTGAGTAGGTGTTTTTGGTGTTGCTGATGTAATTGGTTCACTTGGTTTCCAAGTGCTTTTGAGAAAATTTGAATAAAAGATTGTGTAGTGTGATAAAGGCTTGTTCAATGTTGTGCTCCACATTTATTTATTGTTGAAGATATGTTTGTGCGGTTTGGATGTGATGATCAGAGGTGTTTAGAAGTGCTATATCTAAAGTTTTAGGTTTTAGATTGTGTGGTAGTGGAAGTCATGTTTGACAATGTGTTGCCTGTGAAGAAGGTTGTCTGGACGAAATGAGATTTCCCCACATTTATCCACACTAAGGTTTCTTTTCTTGTGGATTTGGGAAAATTCTCATATTGTTTGTATCCACCTTTCCTTGGAGTATTTGGTGTTCAGTTGTTTCTCAAGGTTGGTGAGTGAGATGTGTGTTATGTGGTAGTGTGGTTGGTTGCATACAATGAAAGTGTTCTTCAGTTTTCAGGTGGTTGCGACAGTATTGCTGAATATTTTGATGTTGTTGGAATATTCTTGGATGTTTTGGAATGTTGCTACATGATCTGTGTGGTATTTTTGGACCTAGAAAGGTGTGTATGTGGTCACTTGTTAGTGTTAGTGTAGGTTTGGTTGACTTGGCATGCTAGTGATAATTGTGGAGGTTGTTGTGGTTTGTGGAAGCATGTTGGTGTAGATTTGGGTCATAGTTAACCCTTAGTGTTGTTTTCCTTCACTTCTTTCCACTACAAAAGTGTTCAGTGCCAACCTATTTTTTGGTTACACATTTGAGGTGCATACGTTTCATTGAGGCCAACATGGAGAATTTTTGTTGAGGCTATGGAGGATATATTAGAAAGGTTAATTGTTGAATAAGTGTGTGATGAAGTGGTGTGGTATGAAATGATGTGAATGTGATCAAGTGTGGTGATTTGAGTACAAGATTAAATGTGTAAGGCTACCAGATGTAGTGAGTAGAAGGTGTAGACCTACATTTTCAGTGTGCCTAAAGTTGCTAGAGGTAGTGAGCTAAAGGTTGTGGATGATGTAGAGTTGTAGTGGTGGATTTTTCCTATTGCTCTGAGATAGTGAATCATTTTGTAAAAATATTCTTCTATTCTTATTTCTTCCTGATAGTGAGTCCTTTGGGTAGTGAGCCCTTGGTAGTGAGCCATTCTTCTCTTTTGGGCAGTGAGCCCTTCTAGTAGTGAGCCTATTGTATTCAGTGTTGTTATTCATATATATGTGAGCTAACCCTCACCATGGTTTTTCCTTGACTATGGTTTTCCATGTAAATATGGTGTTCTCTTATGTATGGTGTTGAATTTTTTTATGTTTCATTTGTTTACATTTTTCTAATGATAATAAGGGTTTGATGGTTAATGAGGGTTTAAGGTTTTAATGTACAACTGATTTACCACCCTCAGTTGTCCTATGTGTCTAACATAGAGAACATAATCTATTTTATGCTTGCCATCAAAACTAATTGAACATTTTCCACAAGTCATAGCATATGTATCATCACCAAACTTAACAAGACCACCATCATACTTTTCAAGCTTACCAAACTTACTCTTATTACCTATCATACGATTTGAGCATCCACTGTCAATTATCCAATATTTTCTCTCCTCTCTTGCATGAAAAATAGTCAACATAGTTCCTTCAATATTGTGACATGTTTTTAGAGCAATTTCCTTCAAACATATTTCAAAGTCAGTAGAATTAGTTCCAACATTTAGAGCTATGAACAAGCATTAATCACTTCCATCATCTGGATAGTTTGATTCTTCGTCATCAGACACACCACTATCATCTTTAACATAATAACTCTTCTTGATAGATTTACCTTTATAATCTTTATGTTTGTCATTTGCATCTTTGATTGGACATTTAGAAGCATAATGACGTATCTTTCCACAATTGAAACACCTAAAGGGTAACTTACCTCTATATTTTCCAGTGCCCTTTTTTGATATCCTTACAAAATTTGCTTCCACCTCATCAAGATCATCCAAATCAAATTCACCATTCTCTTTCTTGCTAATTTTAAAAGAAATTTCTTTCCTTGGAGCATTTTGGTCAAACTCTCTTAATTCAAAAGTAGTTAAAGCACCAAAAATTTGATCTCTAGAATATTGATCTAAATTCTGAGCTTCCTCAATAGTAGAAACTTTAGCACTATAAGCTTTAAGAAGAGTTCTCAATACATTTTTGTCAACTTCACTTTCCTCTAGTTTTCTACCAATACCATTGATGATATTGACAATTTCATCCACCCGAAGCATGTAACTAACAATATCTTCATCATCTAACATCCTTAGTGTTTCAAATTTGGCTTTGAAATTCTACATCTTTGCTTGCTTGACCTTATCATATCCTTCATAAATGCTCTCCAACTTTGTCCAGATATCTTTAGCAGTTTTGAGGCTTATCACCTTCACAAGATTTGAATTAGAAAGCCCACTCAAGATAGTGTTCCTTTATTTTCCATTATTCTCATAATACTTGATCTCATCATCACTTGTCAGAGGAGTAGTAGGCATAGTGTATCTAATTTAAACTAACTTCCAAACACAAAATCCTAATTAGACAAGAAAAGCTTCCATCCTAGCTTTCCAAAAAGCATAGTTTGTTCCATCGAACAAAGGGACCTTGGCACCATTCTTGTCCATCATTTGGATCTACCTCAAGTAGTTAAGCTTCTTCCAAGGAACCACAAGTCTGATATCAATTGTTAGACACACACGAAAATTGAGAGGGTGGGTGAATTAGTTGTTTATTAAAACATTCAAACCATCATTAACCTTCAAACCCTTATTATACATCAACATGAATGTAAACAATGAAACGTTAATACATTCACAACCATACACAATAGAGCACTAGATTTATGTGGAAAACCCTAATCAAGGAAAAACTATGGTGAGGATTAACTCACATATATATGAATAACAACACCGAATATAATAGGCTCACTATCGGAAGGGATAACTGCCTAAAAGAGAAGAATGGCTCACTGCTAAGGGCTCACTGCTCAAAGGAATCACTGTCTAGAATAGAAGATAATAGAAGAATACTGTTACAAGGAGGTTCACTACCTCAGAGCAACATGAAGATCCACCACAAAAAATCTACACCATCCACAACCTTTGGCTCACTACCTCCAACAACTTCAAGTACATTGAAAATGTAGACAACTTTTTCTCACTACATTCGATAGCCTTAGGCATATAAGATCACACTCAAATCATTAAAATTGATCACAATTTGCACCATAATAGACCACACTCATCTCCAAAAATTAACCTAACTTATATATCCTCAAAGACTTCAAACAACCTTGTTTAGGTCAACCTCAATGAAATGAATGCACCTCAAACATGCAACCAAAAAATAGGTCAACACTAAACACTTCCATGGTGGAAAGAAATGAAGGTAGACCACACCAAGGGTTAACTAAGACCCAAATCTATAACGACATGCTACACCATGCTCCAAAATGCGTGAAGCACATCCACAAGTAATGCTAACACACCAAGTTATCCAAACATGTATTATTTCTACCAAACAATCAATTAAATCTTCACTAGGTTCAAAAAAATCTTGCGAACCTCGAAGAAACATCACATAACATCCAAACGATATCCTAGAATATTCTAACATCACCAGAATATTCAACAATACTACCACAATCACCTGAAATTGAGAATACTAACATCTTAGGTAACCAACAACACTGCCACAGACATACAACTCACTAACCAAACTAGTGGAACACCTGAACACACAAAAATCAATATCTGGTGTGTTGTGGAAGAACCAGAACCATGGCTCGTGCCAAATTTGTCATGGAACTCTTTTAAGACTTGATATGCTTCCTCCTTACCAAGGAATCTTAAGTAAATGCCTTCATGATTCTTCTTGTAGAGAATGAAACCTTGTAGCATGTAGCCATTGCTTTTCAATATGAGGGCACTCTTTTGGACCCCCTGCAAGTGTGGTAGACACTTGTGGTTCAACAGATAATAAACGACATTTTTATACCATTCTCCTGGGGAGACATCTTCAAGCTGGTACTGTTGTACAATGAGTTTGGGTCCAGCCTCTGATGCTGCTTCAACAATCGTGCGGGTGAGTGCTTTTCCTCTCACCAGCTTTATCGGTTGGATCTCCATGTCATATTCTTGGAGCAGGGTGACCCATTTGGCTCTCCATTCTCCCAATTCATTTTGCACAAGCAACATTTTTACTACTGGGTCGGGGACAATGGAAAACACTTTATTGCGCAGGATGTAATGTCTAAATTTCTTC
This sequence comes from Sequoia sempervirens, assembly GCA_007258455.2. Classification (NCBI taxonomy): domain Eukaryota; kingdom Viridiplantae; phylum Streptophyta; class Pinopsida; order Cupressales; family Cupressaceae; genus Sequoia; species Sequoia sempervirens. The sequence continues at coordinate 71,077,116 of VDFB02168118.1, forward strand.
ACCCCTCTAACGAGAGCGTATGCATTCTTTTCTACGTTGTGATACTGTAATTCAGTGTCCTTCAGGGGAGCACTCATAAAAGTGATCGGGTGCTCATTTCCTTCATCGTCCTTCTAGGTCAGCATGCTAGCACAAGAATGTTCTGAAGTGAACGAGTAGATGTAGAAATGATTAAGATAATCTGGGCTAACTAACACAGGTGCCTCGACGATGGCCCGTTTGATTTCCTCGAAAGATTGTTTGGCATCGGGAGTCCACTCAACTTTGACATCTTGTTTCAACATAGCATTGAGAGGTTTAACAATCTCCGCAAAACCCGTGATGAATTTTCTGACGAAGTTGATCTTTCCAAAGAAGGATTTTAGTTCCTTCTTGCTGCTTGGGGGCGAGATTTTGAGTAAGGACTCGATACGTTCGGGATCTATGGAGATTCCCTGTTCTGAAATGATATGTCCAAGCAATCTTCCTTCAGTCACTCCAAAAATGCACTTCTTGGGGTTAAGGGAAACCCTGAACTCCCTGCACCTCTGAAACACTTTGCACAAATCAGAGACGTGATCACCTATTTTTTTAGAAAACACAGTTAAATCATCCATGTAGATGATTATGCACTTGCCAATCAGATCCTTGAAGGCAATATCCATGGTGTGTTGGAAGGTGGCGCCAGCATTAATGAGCCCAAAAGGCATTCTCCTATAAGCAAACGTCCCCCACTTGGTGGTGAATGTCGTTTTATGACGATCTTCATACTGTACCATCACCTGGTTATATCCAGAGTACCCATCTAGAAAAGACATCATCTGGGAGCCGTTGATGATCTGCAACACCTCATCCAATGAAGGCACTGGATAATTATCTTTCTCTGAAGCTCGGTTCAAATTGCGGAAGTCCACACACAATCTAATCTCCCCATTCTTTTTTCTGACCGGGACCAAGTTGGCCACCCACGTAGAGTGTCTGACTGGGAAAATAATCCTTGCCGAGAGCAACTTCTGCACTTCTTTGTAAATGACGAGTTCCAACAAGGCATTGATAGGATGCTGCCGCTGACGAAATGGCCTCACTTCTGTCTTGAGAGGGATGGTGTGCATAATGACAGAAGTGTCATATGTCTTTAAATCTTTGTAGCTCCATGCCACCACGTCATGGTACTTTTCCAAAGCATCCGTAATTCCCTTCTTTTCCTCTGGCATGCACACCTTGCCAATAAAAACATTATTGATTTCCCCAGCTGTCCTGAGGTTGTAAGCATTGCACTGGTTGCTTATGGCTTCTTTCTTTGTTTGTTGGTTCTGGTCTCTGATTTGGTCTAGGTCAAATATACGTTCCAGTTGAACCATGCCTCTGAGATTGTATTGGTCTTGAGATTAATAAACCCTTCTATGTCCAGTTCGGCTTCCTGCGGATTAGCTTCATCAATTATTTGGGCTACGAAGACATCAGAACTTGTGATGAATTCGAGAATATGTTTGTCATCATTGAAGACCTGCAAGTGGGTAACATTATCTGGGACCGATGGCGAGGATGTCAGCTCAACTGTGAATTTCTTGAGCCAAGATAAAGAGAGGAGTTGCAAAGTGCTGGCCGCTTGAGCCAAGGCATCGGCTGTATGATTCTAAGCACGAGGGATCAATTGTATATTGAATGCATCTAAGCCCTCCAAGAGATCCCAAACCTTGTGTTTATAATTGGTGAGCCTTCTATCATGGTAAGAATACAATTTTCTAACTTGCTTAGCTATGAGTTCTACATCCCCAGAGAGTTGCGACATTTTGAAATTTTTCTTCAAGGCCATGAGAAGGCCATGGACTAGAGCTTCATACTTCGCTACATTATTGGTGCAATAAAATTGCAATCTATGGGTGGCAAGAAAGGTCTTACCCGTTGGACTGATGAGTTCAAACCCAACTCCAGCTCCTTGTTTTGAGTTAGATCCATCAAATCGAAGTGTCCAGCATGTGGAAAATTCTTTATCTTCGGGTCCGATTAAGTTCCTGCTCCCTTTCAGCTGAGTGACTAGCTCTATGAGCCTAGGGTAATTTTCTAACCTAGGGTGCTGAGTTGCTGGTGGTTCTGTCGGTACTTATTTTGATGCTTCCATATGAGGAGAAGCTGATTTTTTAACATGTTCGACTACCTTTTGACACAAGCAACAGTCAAACTCGTAGTGGGCAGCATTATGAATTCTGCACCAATTTGGAAACAAGAGATCTTGCAAATCCATTCAGGCGCCCAAGCTGAGTTGGTCTCTAGCACATTTTTCCATGAACTCTTGGAAACCGCTGAGTAGTTCCCAGTTGTCATCTTTATTAGGTTCGTCATTGGCTTCTACCAATATTTTTGTGTTTGGGGGAATTTGGGTAGGATCGGTCAGAGGACTGCACAACACCAAAAGTACTCATCAACACATTCTTCCCGAGACTCGACCTTGTTTTGGTAGGCAAAAGGATGGTAATTTCCCAGTTCTGTCTCAACAAATAGCACCTCGCTGAGATTGTTTTATTCCATGATCATATACTTCATACAGGGTTTGTGATCAACACAGATTTGGTTTGGCAGCCCCTTCCAAGGCAACCACATGTGAGAAAGATCTGTGGCAGTATATCCGTTCAACACCCTGGTGAATTCCCTCCCCAAGATGATTCCATATGCATTGGGAATGTCCGCCACTTGAATATAATGACTTGTTGTATCCTTGGGTCTATGGAAATTTGCATTGGGATCTGATTTATCTCTCCCACGATATTAATCTCTATTTTGTCTAGCTGAGTCACTTTTCTTCTTGAAGGCGTGGGCGTGATGCCAAGAGCTTTGCATACTGCCAAGGGCATAACATTGGCAGACACTCCTGAATCAAGCTGACAATTATACAAGAAATAGATACACTCGTAGGTGTATCTATGTGAGTGACCTGACCCTTATTCTTATCACTGCCTTTATCCCTGGTCTGCCTAAACAGCTGGTTCTTGCAGATCTATCTATTACTCTGCTTTGGTTCCTTTCCCATTTGCTTACTTGTGGATTGATTTATAGGGACATCCTTCCTTTTCCTGGTATTCTCCTGTACTATTGGTTCTTGCCTGGGTTCTTCAAAGGTAACCCTCTTAGCTGGCATTTCTTGCATTGTACTGGAAGATGGGGTTCCATTAAGGACCCTAAAGAAGACATGCCTTACAACAGGGACTTTGAGTAATTCAAAGGCTGACAAAGTGATTTTTACCCTTTTGAACTCTTCTGCCACGTATTCACCCATTTGCTCAATCTCTGAACTAAAAGCTTGACCTATGGCAGAGCTAGGGGTTGGATTTTTGTTTGACTAGGCTGATTTTGGGGTTGGCCTCGAGCCTGATTTTGTGACTAGTTTTGAGACCCATTCTTGTTGAGGTATTGGGTAGGTATATGGGGAAGTCCAGGATTGTTACTGGCATTAGGATCGGGCGGGGTGGCAAGATTGTTTGGTGGAATAGAGGTTGTAAAGGGTCCACCCGCCTATCTATTCCTGAGGAAGTAAGGAGTTGGCCTTTGATGGAACATGTGGACCTCATCTACAAACAACTCCTCTTTGTCTGTTGGACCATTATCTACTGAATCGAAAAGCTTAGCCAAAGTTTGCTTGTTACTTACCTCTTGCACTTCTTTTCCCTCAACAGGAGCAGGCTCGACCTCGTGCTCATTGCGATTGCCCCGGGGAAACGACGCTTGGTTGACCACGAGATAGGAGGAATCATACGGCTCAGATGGGATGATGTCCCTACAGCCAGCATTGTCTACTGCATTCTGCACTTCTACCTGGAATATTTCAGCAGCTGTCTGGAATTCGGAGCAATCCAACTTAGAATGTCTGCTAGTTTTATGAATTCATGACCATCCGGACAAGGCTGCCTCGGTAAGGTACAATCCACTGGTCATTTTTTCGTTGCTTGCCGGTTGGTCGAAAGGTGTAGGGACACCTCCGTTATTGGGCCTGGTGTTCAATGTGCGATTCTGCCTCTGAGAAGGTCTCCTTTCTAAATTTTGATTGGTGTTTTTCCCCCTATCATAGTTCTTCCTGGAGGAAGTACTTGCTTCTCAGTTATCCCTATTGTCCCTATTGTCTCGGTTATCCCAGTTAAGATTGGCCTGGAAATTACGCTGGGAGGCCTGTAACTGATTATTCTGATTTTTCAGGTGCGTCATTTCTGTGGACATTTTCTTTATCATCTCTGTCAGTTCCTCTAACTTATCTTTCTCAGTCGTGTTACCAAGCGGCGATGCTGGATTTTGGAGAAAAGCGGGCGCGGCTGTCAGCTGATTCTAATATGCCAGAGAAAATTCTGGCCCTGATAGGTACAATGGCGCCTGGGGCTGCTGGGAATACACCTACTGTTGTGGAGCAGCCTGAGAATAATTATACTGTGGTTGGGGCTACAAATAGGAAGGCACGAGAGGCGCATAATTCAGTGGCTTCCCTGGATGTGGAACCATGGGCAGCTGAGGTACTTGGTTCACAAGAGGGGTCTGATGAGTGAATGCCTGATTAAGCTCTTGAATTTGCATCGGGCGAGTTACTGGCCCCAAAGAAGGCAGCGGGCCGGAGATATTCTGCCCCAAATCTGCACTAGCAACAACAACTTCTGAATAGGCGGTCACCAGGGTAGTGAGTGTGGGCACATCCTTTTCACCAAAGTCGATGTGAGGTTGTCAACCGTCGCATAGTAGACCGGGAGAGCCACAACATCATTATGAAGGTATGCGTCTTGAAGCCTCGTATAGGCCTGTTGAAATTGGTCATTGAAGGACCCAATAGGTTCGTTGACTTCCCTTCTGACAGACATAAACTACTGGTAAAGTTCTGAAGGGCTGATGGGAATCTTATATTTCTGTAGGAAGACATTCTTCATTAGGCTCCATGAGGTAATGGATCCCCTCGGTAGATTGATGTACCAGGAGAAGGCTTCTTCTCCTAACGAATGCGAAAAGAGGCGGCATGCAACATCCTCATGGTCGACTTGCATTTCAGTGATGGCTATCTCAAATATTTTGATATGTTCCTTAGCTGTTCTCTGTAGGTCGCGAGGATGAAACTTCAAACAAAATCCCTCCGAATTCTTAGGCATATCATGGTAAGCGGCGAAATGAATCGACGAAGGGTTATGTGCCAACCAAGCCATGATGAGAGGTGGAGGCAGTGCCTGCTATTGAAAAGTAGCAAGTTGGACTTGCGCCTGCACTAGAACAACAATTTAGGGCTGCACTTGAGCTGCAGCTGTTTGGACTATGCCTTGGGCTAGAAGGGCCAGGGGAGAAGCAATCCCTTGGCTGCCAGAGATGGGAGGTGAAAATGCAATTTTAGACGGTCGGATGGAAGACGAAGGCCAGCTGAATGAGGGTGAATGTGGAGTGGAAGCGGGTGGAATGGAAGGAGAGGAAGAAACAACACTACTTCCTTTAACTCGTTTCACCCTTGTAGGAGGCTGTAATTCCTCAAATTCTTGCTTGTCTAGTGTTGACCGTAGAACTCTTTGAAATAGTTCCGGGGAGATCCGATTCGATCCAGCTTCACTTTTGAACCTTAGCTTTGTATTCCTGACGTGTTGCCCTCCTTCTAGCGCCAGTTCTGTTGATGTGTTTTTTATGCACCTCTCAACATAGGCAGTGTGTAGGTGCACTACCTCTCTTAAAAGATAATCGTCCACAATTAGATTGTAGAATACTATCCCAAGGTCTCTAATGTCAGGTCTTGACAGTGCTTGAAATATCTCAGTTGTATGATGTGATTTGCTAGAATTACAAGGCAGACTTACAGATAGAACACAAAGCAAGGGGAGTTGGATCTACAAATGGGGTTCTTAAGATGGGAGAGTTGTCGTGCGTTTGCTGTAGGTTCAAACAACGGTCTTGAACTCCATTTTGTCACTGGATTTAGCTTTACAATGTGTAATGAACCTTAGCATAGGCCACTCATTAAAAAAAAAGAAAAAGGGCAGGGGAGAGAGAGAGTTCCTAGGTCTGCAACTAATTGTGAACAGTGATGATGGAGTTCTTGCAATGGATAGCTTCCTAAAACAATATTCCATTTAACTAGAAATCTCACAGTATCGTGGAACTTGTGCTATCTTCTAAGGTCTGCAAATGTTTTTTCTTTCATTCACCATGTGCACGCATGAACAAAGATAAAAGTTTTGGAGCAGCGTTGAATTCAAGCCCAGACTAACTTTACACAACTATCTACCATCAGCAAACAACAAAAAGTATGGACTAAGAAGTCATCTACATAGCAGGAATTTTCATGATCATAGGACAACATTTCTAAAATCTACCAAAGCAAGAAAACAATTAACTAGAACAATAATAAAACCTAAGTTAAACATGTAACAATGGAGATTGAATCAAACAACATGTGAGAAACTCATAAAATGCACCAAGTCAATGTCTTTTCCTTATAAATTTCTACAGCATGCCTTTACAACAACTCAACTCCCTTTGCAAATGAGAGGAGAGCCCTATTTATAGGGCCCTAAAAGTCAAATGAATGGCCAAGATTAATTCTCATTGTGAGGCCAAGATTCATTACAAAATAGGGTTTCACCTACCCCCAATATATCACAATTTAAAATTACATTTTGTCATTTTCCCTGTTTTGTCCTCTACTGACGGCACTGTAGCACTTTTGTCCTTTTGTTGATTGATGTTTTACTGTAGCTACTCTTTAGAGAGCTCTTCATTACCAACATGGCTGTCCTCCTGCTTCTTGGATGCTACATATTCTATGAACTTGAGGATGACTGCCTGGAGCTTGTCCACTTCAATAATCTCGTACCTTAGTACTTGGTAGCTCCACTCCTTCCCGTTATCTTCCAGCCTCTTCCAATCCTCATCATACTTTGTGCCCTTATCCCATAATAGCTCTGAATGATCAAAGGCGCGAGCAGCGAAACTCATGAATTCCACCGTGATTTCATCAGACATTCCGTCCTCCATCTTTTGCTGGAAATAGGGCTTTATCTTCTCCGGATCCATTTGTACTGAGGGCATATTGTATTCTGTCATCATCTTGAGGTAACAAGCACATTCTGCCCAGATTTCCTTTATCCATTCGATATCCGGGTCCACTTTGTTCATTATCTATTCCAGCCTTTCTTTCCTATTGCCAAAGTCCCGCCGCCATACATCCATCAGCCAATGATCATCTTTATTGAACACAAGTTCCTTTTCCCACGTAGCTTCTAGCAACTAAAGGATAGCCTCGATATTTGGAAAGGTGGTGTCGTATACTGCAGGGAAGTCAGTGTATAGCTTCTTTGTTCCTTCCAAAGATTGCTGCAGGTCCAAGAACTTGTTCCCTGTCCGAACAACTTGACTAATTCCCATGTTTCCAATGTATAAGACTTGTCGGAACTAGTCCTCCATAGTCTTCTCCAAGTTCTTTCTCCTTTCCATCTTATCAATATGCTCTTTGGACAATAGCTAGGGCGTGGTTGCAGACGTGGTAGGCGGGTTATCCATCGACGACCACTGCTAGATATAATCTGTTAAAGCAGCCATCTGTGCTTTGAGCTCATCCTTTGAAATCTTGTCCTGCCTTATTAAATGCACCACTGTGGCCACCGACTCCTCAAGATGCCTACCTTCTATTCTCTGGTTGCGGTCCCTAGATCCATTGTGGAGATGCTGTAAGTCATCCCTCCCTGACCTACCACAGGCGTGGCTATTTGCACAGCTCGAGACCCAGAAGCATCCATCGTTACCTTGGATCGGATCTTAAGCTTCTTTTCCTTCTTTGTCGTGATTTGAGCTCGGGCTAAGATAGCCTCCAGCCTCGCCCTTGGGTCTTTTAGTATAGGGGTCTTCCTTTTGAGTTGCTTTTCTAACCATTTAGGCACAACAGACTTTCCCTTGGGTGAATTATGGTCATCCTCGCCCTTCTCGGTCAAGGCCAAGGTTTCCGTTCTCTTTTCTTCCAGGGACCTTTCTTCCTCCTTGGTAGCATCTTCTTCTTCATCATCGGAGTCTTGGATGAACACAAGGTGCTTGATAGGGGGCTTGGTAGATAGTTGCTGCACGAGACTCCCTTTTCCAGCTGTCCATTCTTCTTTCTTTTCCTCAGCATGTTCAACTTCGTGTACAGGCTCCTCGGATTGCTCGAATTCAAGGCTCTTGACAGCTTGGGTTCCATCCTTAAGTAAATCTTTCCTTGGACTATCTTCTGGTGGCTATCCTCCTTCTTCACAGGGTGACCTTTCTGCTTCCGCCTTGGTGTCCTTCAACTGTCGGGCCAGTTCCTCTTCCAGATCATCGTGAAAGGTTTGCATGATGGCCCGACCACTGTCATCTACCTCATCCCCACTCTTGGAAGAACCTGTTCCTTCCTCCTCATAAGCCACCTTGTCAATGGTTCGATGTTCATACTCCGGGTGTTCATGATATTCATCGGCTTCCTCCTCGAAGGGCTTCGAGGCTTCCCGCTCTTGTTCCTCCCACTCCTTAGAGATTAGCATGGTGGCTTCCATAGCCAGTGGTCCTGTCAATGGTTGTGAAGGCTGGGCAGTACCGAGGACTTGTGCAAGGGTTGCTTGAAGAGTAGGATCCATTAGAATCTGGGAGAGCTTAGGGGAAAGATTCTGCATATGTCTCGAGAAAGCCTCAGGCATGGTGGAAGTGGGAATAGGTGCTGTTATTGTTGCCAGAGGGAGTGATGTGGTTGGTGACATGGCAGCGGAGGAAGGGGGAGTAGTCATGGCAGAGGAGGAGTCAATTACAATCATAGGCTCTGTCGGGGGCGAAGGGGCAAGATGGACGGAGATGTCCACTGTCGGTGGGGATGTGGATATCATGGCTAGGGAGGTAGATGGGGGAACCAAAGCCGGGAGAGCCAGGACATGCTTGATTTGATCAGTATCTTTGGCTTCCTCCTCCTAGATTAATAGTTGGTCCGTGGTGCCCTCTGTTTATCTTAGTCTCTTAGAGGGTGAGCCTCCTGAATCCTTCCTTGTATAAACTTTGGGGTTGAGAGACTGCTCTGCCTCTATCTCTTTCCTCTTCTTGGATCTGGTGAGTGGAGGAGACTTGGATGTTCCACCGGTTGAACTGGTGGCAGCAACATTCTCTGTGGCACTTAACTGAGTTTTGAGCCCTTCATAAGTAAAAATCACTACCACCTGTTTCAATTGGACTATCCATCCATCAACCCACTCCTTAGTGCGAGCCAAGATTGGCTTGGTTATGATATTCAGGTCATCGACCTCCTGCTCGTCCTAGTCTATCGTTGGTAGTGGAAAGTTGGCAACTACAGGGTACTTGGGGTCCATTATGGTGCTCTCGTCTTCTTCAATTTGGTCTGGTATGGGAAAGAGTTGCACCTTTCTTACAAAATACGCAGTCATCCGCATATAGTGCCTTTCCCGCACTTCCTTGTCATCTTGACAATCCGCCCAGAAATCCTCAATGTGGTGCAAATGAGAGAACCCCGGTCCCAATTCCTTCCTTACATGTCCATATGGGTCCATCTGTGGGCGAGCAGTGTGCAGGTGAAAGTGGTAATCTTTTAGTTCTTTCTTAGAGTTACCAGCACACTGGGAGGTTTGTAGCTTATACATGCCCTGGCCAAGAGTCATGGGATAAGAGATCCCTGCTACATGTTTGCTACTGAAGATTGCCTGTATGTGTTGGAGCTGCCGAGAAAGCTCCAATAAGATGATTCTATCATTGGGGTATCGAGGCAACTTGTTTGGCCTTTCAATGAAGCCCTGGGCATGAATGCATGTGAACTTCAGGAATTGAATGAAGAGGAAGGAATATTGCTTCAAAAATGCTCTAGCATTGTGGGACACCCTTCTTTCAAAATCCCCAACAATCATTCTGACAATATGGCCGATGAAGGCATCATTTACTCTACAATATTCCCTTTTGAAGTTTCTATACTAGAGTTGAGGGTATCTATTGTAGACTTTGAGTTTTCGACCCTACTCCTGATTGAGTGCCACAAATAATCTGTTGTATTGTCTCCGGTCTGCCAAGGAGTACATGAGGTATGAGGTCATATAGAACTTGGAGCTCTTTTTCACATTGAGGAACTGCTCATGAAAGCAACTGCTAATTATACCTCCTCAATCGAATGCTGTCTTTGTGGTAACATCGTCATTCCCCTGAAGAATCTGCTCAACGAAGTATACCATCCATTCCTGAAAGAAGGCGGTCGTCGAGAGGCCCATCACCCTCCTTAGCATCATGACTAAGTCGTGGTAATCCTCGTGGAAGTCACTGTGGAAGAGTTCGTGCGGAACCTTCGCAGCGCTGCCCCGCTTTAACTTAAGCCAATGTTGATTTATTGACCTTTTGCATCCCGCCGGATTATCATCCCATGCTGCCTAACATTCTTCAATGGTGGGCATTTCCATTTCTTGAAAAGTAGGGATATGGAAGGATTCTGTGATTCATTCAGCCGACATGTCGGGGAGAATGTTACCATCCCTGTCAACAATTGTCCTTGTATCTGATTGATATGCTTGCTGACAGGCCATGACGAGCTGCGGGGCTACAAGAGATGGAGGAAAGCCCGCAGCCTTTGCGATTCCACTTTGTCTTATCAGTCTTGCATTCTTGGTTGTTGGATTGACCCTGACCCTTTGTATAAATTCATTAATATTGACATGGCCTATGTTGGTGTCGATGATTTCTTTCCAATCTGTGGTAATCTTTGAGTGTAGTGGCTCACCCTGGAACTGGTATTTCATTTGGTCTTTGTTCTTTTTTTCTCGAGGAGTCTTGCCTGACTTCTTTCCTTTGTCCTTCTCGGCGGGTGCCCCTGAAGGTCCTGCACCCGATTCCATATATTGTTCAAGCAAAGGTGTAGTCAGCACAATAGATCACAAAATTATTCATGTTAGTCGAAATCCCAAAGATGAAATCCATTTTAAATAATCTGCCAAGCATAACATGAACTTTTATCTTCCGGTGTCATTGATCTTTTGATTAAGGGAATTTGGTCAATTCGGGCCCGGAGGGCTGAACTTCCCCGGTAGGAATGCCATTTGGGAAAGGAAAATAGGGCGAAGGGCTCCCGTTGATTCTCCTTGATCGAATCTGATAATTTAAAAGTTTCGCAAAGAAAAGGACCAAGATTAAGCATGTGGGTCGAAGTCAGATTTCAAATTGGGCCCATTTAGATTGGTTTAGGAGCACTCAGAGGCACCAGGTCGGAGAGCAGTCAGGAGATGGTTGTTTGGGATAGCAGATCAAAAACGAAATTCTAGAGACAGAACTCTGGGGTTCGGGGTCCGGAGGCCTGCAGGGCAGTCGGGAGATTACAACTTTCAACTATCGTTGGGTGGAAGTTCGAAAAGGGCAGCCCGACGGATCGAACCCGATGTGAGTGTCATCGATCACAGGGGAAGGCAAGTCGGCGTAAGGTCTCCTCTGTGGGGTGAGGTCTTGGCGAGACAAGAATGTCTCACTGACAGCTGAGAGCATGATTAGACCCGGCACAAGGGCCCGCCGTTCGATTTTGTTTTCACTCCTGCGGCGGACGTAAGGGTGGAGCCTGGAGCTTGGAGGGGCGGGCGAGATTTTCCCCTCGGAATAGCGGATGAGGAAAGGACTTCCAGATGGTGGAGCCCAGAAGTTGGATGGACACCAAGCACGGATGACTTGGTTCTACCGAATGTATATTTTATCTGTAGTTTGCTATATTGCCCCATTGAATCAATTTATGCATTTTTCATGTCTGGGTCCATATCGGCATAGGTCCATGACTGTCCTCCAGACACCCATGTTGTTTTATTCTAATATTTTCATGCTTCAGGTTTTATCGGCATAACTCCTTTGATGTCTCGACGATCACAAGTCTGGTTCATTCACCTATCGACAGAGGTTTCGTTGTCGGGGCTGCGTCTTACCAAACTCAACTCGTCTCCCCGACTTGTACATACGGGTCCTCGGTGAGAGTTGGGTTATCGGCAATAGTCATGGCGATTTCATTTTGTCACGCCAACCGACATGTAAGGGATGCATATCAGGGGGAGTCATTACTATCGTTGTAAGGTCTTGGCAAGAGACCTTCGATCTTGCCAACCTCACGCATGGATTCCCTTTGAATATACTTCTGGCGAGACTAAGGTGGATTCTATCAGCATAAGGTTTGTGTTGTCCCGCTGAATGACATTTGGGTTTTGTTTTGGCCAATCATGAGTTTGCGGCAGGAGGTCATAACGAAAAGGTCAGGTCTTGCCGACTGGTAACGATGGCTTTTAGTGCAAGATCTGCTTTCTCTTAGCGAACAAAGGGGTAGCTCGGGGTGGCTTATTTGTTTCGGTGTATAGTCCTAGCAAGGTGCTCGGGGTATCACCGAATGGAAGGATGAAGTTGCCCTGTCGACATGATAATGGGGTTGTTACAGCAACCTGTGAATAAGTGGGTGCCCTCGATGAAACATTGTATGATCGACATAGGGTCTCCCCAATATCTGAAAGCTATAGCGAAGCGGGTAAAGCGGATTATGCATCTTGGTGAGAGTCTTCTTTTGTCTTTGCGACTAGGAGTTTCAGTTGTTGTGAAAACCCACCTCAGAGAGAGGTCTTGCCGACATAATTGGTTTAGCTGACAGAGAACGGGGGGTGAAATCTCGGGTGTGGATGTCCGGAGGCCCGACACGGTCTCTAAGTCGAGGAGAGGTCTCGCCGATCGGGAAAAGTCATGTCGACAGAGGGGCCTTCGGTGTAAGATTTCGAGTCGGGGAAAGGTCTTGGCGAAGTCCATAAGTCTCGCCGACGAAGAGCCCCATCAGCATAGCCTCTTGCCGACCTTACGAAGTCACGCCAACAGGGAGTCTGGGCCTGCCAAGAAAAAGATTTCGCTGTGAAGTCCTGGCGATCGCTAGGAGTCTCGCCGATAGCGAGGGCATCAATAAGACCAAAGGAGCTTGCGGTGAGGTCCTGGCGATGGATGAATGTCTCCTTGACAAGTCACTCGATAAAAGCAGGGTCCACTCGGTGAAAGGTCATGCCGAAATGGGGAAGTCTCGTCGACGGAGAACGAGGGGTGGAATCCCGGGAACCCGGGCTCGAGAGACCCAAAAGTCGCTTCGACATCTTGATTTGCTAAGTCCCCAACGACATAGGGAGGATCCGGGCCCGAGGGACCCAAATTCCCCTGCGAAGAATGGCCATGCAGAGATAAAGCTCCGAATTGGTCATGGGGATGCTACGTTGGTTTACTCAGTTTTCGAGGACATGGGTTTTGTTCGTAATGTCGTATTTTATCCTTCACACATTGTTTTGATGGTTTTTATTCATTTTAAATCTTAGAAATCATAAAAACAATGTTCAATAGGGTGAACAGAATACCCACCTCGAACACTCGACAAGGGGAGGTGCAGAATCCACCAGCGGTCGGTTAAGCGAAGGCAATGGACGATGATCAACAGAGGCTTCAAAGACAGCGAACTCCTATGGCAGGCTCTAATTATTCTCTGCATCAGTCAAGTGAAAATGACAGGCCTGAGCGGGTCTTTTATATCCCTAATCGCCATTAATGGCCTCATTGAATGCAGGTATGGCAGAACAAAGGTTGATGAATTTGAAATCAGCAACGGTGGCAGGAGACTCGGGGTCCGGTGGCTGGGAGGGCGGAGGACGGCGGTCGCTTGACAAGTTTCACTTGGAGATTCCCCGGTGGCAAAGGGGAGGTCGGGGCCCGGAGGGCGGAGTTCTGCCAGAGGTTTGTCGTTAGGGACAACAAAACCATCACGAAATTCTGGGAGAGGAACTCCGGAGTCTCGGGCCCGGAAGGTTTGACAGCCGTCAATATTTCCACGAATTTTAGCAAACGAAGAATGGGGGTCCGGACCCTGGGGTCCAGGAGGACACGAGCCAAGCATCATTGGAAATAGTGGGTGCAACGGGGAAATCCGGCAAGAGAAACTCGAACGCTCGGATCCGGCAGGGCCTGGGGCCGTTGGCGGGGCAAACTGCCAGAGAGACCCTGTGAGGCACCAGAACTTGACAAAATTAAAAGGGGGATGAACGGTCAACCTATGGTGAGACTTTGAAGCAACATTGACCATCCGGGACACCAAAAAATGGGGCATGCAAAACAAAGCGGTGACAAAATGACCCGACAAGGGAGAGAAAAGAGGGTTCCCGTTTCAAACAGGGCGTGTGTGCTAAGGGCACAACAAATGGTGACTCCACTGTGAAAGGCTCCCGAGCGTTCTAAGGATAAATATTCATTTAGGACCTAGAATCTTTAGTTTCGCAGACCAGGAGTGGCTCCCAAAGGTGAATCTGGGAGAACGAGATCGTTAATTGGGTCAACTTATAGGACATCTCAGAAGTGTGTGCAATGAATTCATTCTTTTCCTCAGGATGGTGACCAGGGGCTGCTAGTCCAACCGAGCAAGTTACTTAAATCGTCTAGCACCAAAAGTAACCTGGACATTGCTCCACTGCCAGTCAGGCGTCCATAGCCCCAACGGAGTTGTCGCTGCAATCCCATGGATATTGCTCTACTGCCGGCCGAGCGTCCATAGCCTCGGTAGAGTTACCCGAACACCCATACGGTCGCTTATTTTTTCAAAATTCCTTTGCTCTTTTGTTTTGATATTTCCTTCAATTTTCACTTCTCATTTATTTTATAGCTCGACCGAGTAAGCACTGAAGCCTATGATGGGTTTGAGACTGCAATGGTCACTAGAGCAGACTTAAGATTTTTCACTCACTAGGGTGTTATAGCAACCATGGCACAGTCCTTTAGAAATAATTATTATGTGTTTTGTGCGAGATCCGAGATGTGTGTAAGAAGATCCAATCCAGGGTCAAGTTCTGAGCAGAGTTCAAACAAGGGAATCATTCATGGGAAACTTTCAGAGACCGATGGTTGAGAGTGAATGTTTAGCCGAAGAACACTAAGGACGGACAGTAAAGTAAACCGCTCGTCGAGCAAGCATGACCACCGCAAAGGGGCGGAAAATAACTTTTCAAAACAAAACTGTTGGGAGGGGGAAAACAAAAGAGCGACGTAAAAAAAAAGACGCAAGCAAACCAGAAAAAGCAATCTACCCTAACCTATGTACAAGTATTTACAAAGAAGAGCTCGAACGAGCTCAAGTCTGGAAGTAATGCTTCAAGTGCTGCTCGTTGACAGGAAACGGGACGTTCTCACCAGTTAAGGTCTTTAGGCGGAAGGCATTGTCTCCCAAAATCTCAGCTATTTGAAAGGGGCCAAGCCAGAGCTTATCGAATTTGTTGTGTCCCCCTTTCTTCTCATGGGCCTTGTCCCAATACAGGACCAAATCTACAATCCTAAAGGCCTTGATTTTGGCTCGGCGGTCGAACCATCTCTTAACTACGCCCTGATGTTTGGAAATTTTTTTTATTGCATGGTCTCAGACTTCCTCTAAATGCAACAGCTCAGCTAACCGAGCTTCTCTACGATCTCCTCCTTCATAAAAGTCGTTGATAAAATGAAGAGTAGGAATCTTCAGATGGATAGGAAATATGGGTTCTAGGCCATAAACGAGGTGGAATCGGGAATCGCTAAGGGCAGCTTTATGGCAAGTGCGATCTACCCAAAGGGCAAAACAGAGCTGGGTATGACAGTCTTTGATATTCCTATCTAGCAGTTTCTTAATCACAGTAATCAGGTTCTTATTTGTAGACTCGGCAAGGCCATTGCCTTAAGGGTAGTAGTTGGATGAAAACTTAAGGGCAATTCCATAGTCAAATGCCCAACTAGCAAATTTTAATGAAGCAAAGGCAGGTCCATTGTCACATACTAAATCATAAGAAAAACTAAAGCGATTTAAAATGAAACTTTCTAAAAATTTAGTAACTACTTCAGTTGTGCATTGCTTACATACTATTGCTTCTGTCCATCTAGTACAGTAATCAGTAGCGGTAAGAATGTACCTGTGTCCCGCAGACAATGGAGGGCTTACCAGACCGATGAAATCGAGACCCCATTGTGCAAATGGCCTTACCTCTAGCACAGGCTGCAGTGGGACATCAACATTCTTTCCCTTGGTGGCAGCGGTCTGGCATGTGTGACACGAGCGAACATGGCAATGGGAATCCTTGAAGACAGTTGGCCAATAATACCCGGCTCTCAATATCTGGTGTGCTGTGGAAGAACCAGAACCATGGCCCGTGCCAAATTTGTCATGGAACTTTTTTAAGACTTGATCTGCTTCCTCCTTACCAAGGCATCTTAAGTAAATGCCTTCATGATTCTTCTTATAGAGAATGGAACCTTGTAGCATGTAGCCATTACTTTTCAATCTAAGGGCACGCTTTTGGACCCCCTGCAAGTGCAGCAGACACTTGTGGTTCAGCAGATAATAAATGACATTTTTGTACCATTCTCCCAGGGAGACATCTTCAAGCTGGTAGTGCTGTACAGTGAGTTCGGGTCCAGCCTCTGCTGCTGCTTTAACAATCATGTGGGTGAGTGCTTGTCCTCTCACCAGCTTCATCAGTTGGATCTCCATGTCATATTCTTGGAGCAGGGTGACCCATTTGGCTCTCCGTTCTCTCAATTCATTTTGCATAAGCATCGTTTTTACTGTTGGATTAGGGACAATGGTAAACACTTTATTGCGTAGGATGTAGTGTCTAAATTTCTTCACCCCTCTAATGAGAGCGTATGCCTGCTTTTCTACATTGTGATACTGTAATTCAACATCCTTCAGGGGAGCACTCATAAAAGTGGTTGAGTGCTCATTTCCTTCATCATCCTTTTGGGTCAGCATGCTAGCACAAGAATGTTCTGAAGTGAACGAGTAGATGTAGAAAGGCTTTAAATAATCTGGGCTGACTAACACAGGTGCCTCGACGATGGCCCGTTTGATTTCCTCGAAAGATTGTTTGGCATCAGGAGTCCACTCAACTTTGGCATCTTGTTTCAACATAGCATTGAGAGGTTTAACAATCTCCACAAAACCCGTGATGAATTTTCTGACAAAGTTGATCTTTCCAAAGAAGGATTTTAATTCCTTCTTGCTGCCTGGGGGCGAGATTTTGAGTAAGGACTTGATACGTTTGGGGTCTATGAAGATTCCCTGTTCTGAAATGATATGTATGAGAAATCTTCCTTCAGTCACTCCAAAAATGCACTTCTTGGGGTTAAGGGAAACCCCGAACTCCCTGCACCTCTGAAACACTTTGCACAAATCAGAGACATGATCACCTATTTTTTTAGAAAACACAGTTAAATTATCCATGTAGATGATTATGCACTTGCCAATCAGATCCTTGAAGGCGATATCCATGGCATGTTGGAAGGTGGCGCCAACATTAATGAGCCCAAAAGGCATTCTCCTATAAGCAAACGTCCCACACTTGGTGGTGAATGTCATTTTATGACGATCTTCATACTGTACCATCACCTGGTTATATCCAGAGTACCCATCTAGAAAATACATCATTTGGGAGCCGTTGACGATCTACAACACCTCATCTAATGAAGGCACTGAATAATTATCTTTCTCCGAAGCTCGGTTCAAATTGCGGAAGTCCACACACAATTTAATCTCCCCATTCTTTTTTCTGACCGTGACCAAGTTGGCCACCCACGTAGAGTGTCTGATTGGGAAAATAATACTTGCCAAGAGCAACTTCTCCACTTCTTTGTAAATGATGGGTTCCAACAAGGCATTGATAGGACGCTGCCGCTGATGGAATGGCCTCACTTCTCTCTTGAGAGGGATGGTGTGTGTAATGAAAAAAGTGTCATATGTCTTTAAATCTTCGTAGCTCTATGCCACCACGTCATGGTACTTTTGCAACGCATCCGTAATTCCCTTCTTTTCTTCTGGCATGCACACCTTGCCAATAAAAACATTATTGATTTCCCCAGCTGTCCCAAGGTTGTAAGCATTGCACTGATTGCTTATGGCTTCTTTTTTTGTTTGCTGGTTCTGGTATTTGATTTGGTCTAGGTCAAATATATGTTCCAGCTGAACCATGCCTCTGGGGATCGTATTGGTCTTGAGATTAATAACTCCTTCTATGTCCAGTTCGGTTTCTTGCGGATCAGCTTCATCAATTATTTGGGATGCGAAGACATCAGAACTTGTGATGAATTCGAGAATATGTTTGTCATCATTGAAGACCTGCAAGTGGGTAACATTATCTGGGACCGATGGCGAGGATGTCAGCTCAACTGTGAATTTCTTGAGCCAAGATAAAGAGAGGAGTTGCAAAGTGTTGGCCGCTTGAGCCAAGGCATCGGCTGTACAATTTTGAGCACGAGGGATCAATTGTATATTGAATGCATCTAAGCCCTCCAAGAGATCCCAAACCCTGTGTCTATAATTGGCAAGCCTTCTATCATGGCAGGAATACAATTTTCTAACTTGCTTAACTACGAGTTCTGAATCCCCAAAGACTTGCAGCATTTTGACATTTTTCTTCAAGGCCATGAGAAGGCCATGGACTAGAGTTTCATACTCTGCTACATTATTGGTGCAATAAAATTGCAATCTATGGGCGGCAAGAAAAAGTCTTACCTGTTGGATTGATGAGTTTGAACCCAGCTCCAGCTCCTTGTTTTGAGTTAGATCCATCAAATCGAAGTGTCTAGCATGTGGAAAATTTTTTATCTTCGGGTCCGATTAAGTTCCTGCTCCCTTTCAGCTGAGTGACTAGCTCTGTGAGCCTAGGAGAATTTTCTAACTTAGGGTGTTGAGTTGCTGGTGGTTCTACTGGTACTTCTTTTGATGCTTCCATCTGAGGAGCATTTGATTTTTTAACATGTTCGACTACCTTTTGACACAAGCAGTAGTCAAACTCGGAGTGGGCAACATCGTGAATCCTGCACCAATTTGGCAACAAGAGATCTTGCAAATCCATTCGGGTGCCCAAGCTGAGTTGGTCTCTAGCACATTTTTCCATGAACTCTTGGAAACCGCTGAGTAGTTTCCAGTTGTCATCTTTATCAGGTTCATCATCGGCTTCTACCAATATTTATGTGTTTGGGGGAATTCGGGTAGGATCGGTCGGAGGATTGCACAACACCAAAAGTACCTCATCAGCACATTCTTCCTGAGACTCGACCCTATTTTGGTAGGAAAAAGGATGGTAATTTCCCAATTCTGTCTCAACAAACAACACTTCGTTGAGATTGTTGTATTCCGTGATCATATACTTCATACGGGGTTTGCAGTCAACACGGATTTGGTTTGGCAGCCCCTTCCAAGGCAGCCACATGTGAGAAAGATTCGTGGCGGTATATCTGTTCAACACCCTGGTGAATTCCCTCCCCAAGATGATTCCATATGCATCGAAAATGTCTGCCACTTGAATACCAACGACTTGTTGTATCCTTGGGTCTATGGAAATTTGCATCGGGATCTGATTTATCTCTCCTCCGATATTAATATCTGTTTTTTCTAGCTGAGTCACTTTTCTTCTTGAAGGCGTGGGGGTGATGCCAAGAGCTTTGCATACTGCCAAGGGCATAACATTGGCAGACGCTCTTGAATCAAGCAGGCAGTTATGCAAGTTTTTCTTGAATATCTGGATGGTGGTAAGGAAAGGGGGAGTTTCCATCCTTCCTTGAAAGATGCCCATAGGTGTATCTATGTGAGCGACTTGATCCTTATTCTTATCACTGCCTTTATCCCTGGTTTGCCTAAACGGCTGGTCCTCAGAGATCTGCCTACTACTCTGTTCTGGTTCCTTTCCCATTTGTTTACTTGTGGATTGATTTATAGGGACATCCTTCCTTTTCCCAGTATTCTCCTGTACTATTGGTTCTTGCCTGGGTTCTTCAAAGGTAACCCTCTTAGCTGACATTTCTTGCATTGTACTGGAAGATGGGGTTCCATTAAGGACCCTAAAGAAGGCATGCCTTACAATAGGGACTTTGAGTAATTCAAAGGATGACAAACTGATTTTTACCCTTTTGAACTCTTCTACCACGTATTCACCCATTTGTTCAATCTCCGAACTAAAAGCTTGACCTATGGTAGAGCTAGGGGGTTGGATTTTTGTTTGACTAGGCTGATTTTGGGGTTGGCCTGGAGCCTAATTTTGTGACTGGTTTTGAGACCCATTCTTGTTTAGCTATTGGGTAGGTATATGGGGAACTCTAGGATTGTTACTGGAATTAGGATCGAGCGGGGTGGCGAGATTGTTTGGTGGAATAGAGGTTGTAAAGGGTCCACCCGCCTGTCTATTCCTGAGGAAGTAGGGAGTTGGCCTTTGATGGAACATGTGGACCTCATCTACAAACAACTCCTCTTCGTCTGTTGGACCATTATCTACTGAATCGAAAAGCTGAGCCAAAGTTTGCTTGTTACTTATGTCTTGCACTTCTTTTCCCTCAACAGGAGTAGGCTCGACCTCGGGCTCGTTGCGATCGCCCCGTGGAAACGGCGCTTGGTTCACCACGAGACAGGAGGAATTATACGACTCAGATGGGATGATGTCCCTACAACCAGCATTGTCTACTACATTCTACACTTCTACCTGGAATATTTCAGCAGCTGTCTGGAATTCGGGGCAATCAAACTCAGAATGTCTGCTGGTTTTATGAATCCGGCACCATCCAGACAAGGCTGCCTCGGCAAGGTACACTCCACTGGTCATTTTTTCGTTGATTGCCGGATGGTCAAAAGGTGTAGGGACACCTCCGTTATTGGGCCTGGTGTTCCATGTGCGATTCTGCCCCTGAGAAGGTCTCCTTTCTGAATTTTGATTGGCGTTTTTCCGCCTATCATAGTTCTGCCCGAAGGAAGTACTTACTTCTTGGTTATCCCTGTTGTCCCTATTGTCTCGGTTATCCCGGTTAAGATTGGCCTGGAAATTATGCTAGGAGGCCTGTAACTGATTATTCTAATTTTTCAGGTGCGTCATTTCTGTGGATATTTTCTTTATCATCTCTGTCAGTTCCTCTAACTTATCTTTCTTAGTCGTCTTACCAGGCGGCAGCGCTGGATTTTGGAGAAAAGCGAGTGGGGCTGTCAGCTGATTTTGATACGCCGGAGGAAATTCTAGCCCTGATAGGTACAATGGCACCTGTGGCTGCTGATAATACACCTACTGTTGTGGAGTAGCCTGAGAATAATTATCCTATGGTTGGGGCTACAAATAGTAAGGCGTGGGAGGCGCATAATTCAGTGGCTACCCTGGATGTGGAACCATGGGAAGCTGAGGTACTTGCTTCACAAGAGGGGTCTGATGAGCAAATGCCTGATTAAGCCCCTGAATTTGCATCGGGTGAGCTACTTGCCCCAAAGAAGGCAGCGGGCTAGAGATATTCTTCCCCAAATCTACACTAGCAACAATAGCCTCTGAATAGGCGGTCTCCAGGGTAGTGAGTGGTGGGTGCATCCTTTTCACCAAAGCCTATGTCAGGTTGTCCAACGCCACATAGTAGACCCGGAAAGTCATAGCATCATTATGAAGGTACGAGTCCTGAAGCCTCGTATAGGCCCGATAAAATTGGTTATTGAAGGACCCAATAGGTTCGTTGACTTCCCTTCTGACAGACATAAACTATTGGTAAAGTTCTGAAGGGCTGATGGGAATCTTATATTTCTATAGGAAGGAATTCTTCATTAGGTTCCATGAGGTAACAGATCCCCTTGGCAGATTGATGTACCAGTAGAAGGCTTCTTCTCCCAATGAATGCGGAAAGAGGTGGCATGCAACATCCTCATGGTCGACTTGCATTTCAGTGATGGCTGTCTCGAATATTTTGATATGTTCCTTAGCTGTTCTTTGTTGGTCGCGAGGATGGAAATTTGAACAAAAGCCCTCCGGATTCTTAGGCATATCATAGTAAGCGGCGAAATGAATCGGCGAAGGGTTATGTGCCAACCAAGCCATGATGGGAGGCGGAGGCAGTGCCTACTGTTGAAAAGCAGCAAGTTGGACTTGCGCCTACACTGAAATAGCAATTCGGGGCTGCACCTGAGCTGACGCTGTTTGGACTGTGCCTTGGGCTGGAAGGGCTGGGGGAGAAGCAATCCCCTAGCTGCCAGAGATGGGAGGTGAAAATGCAGTTTCAGACGGTTGGATGGAAGACGAAGGCCAGCTAAATGATGGTAAATGTGGAGTGGAAGCAGGTGGAATGGAAGGAGAGGAAGAAACAACACTACTTTCTTTAACTCGTTTCGCCCTTGTAGGAGGCTGCAATTCCTCAAATTCTCCCTTGTTTGGTGTTGACCGTAGAACTCTTCAAAATCGTTCCGAGGAGAACGATCTGATTCAATCCAGCCTCACTTTTGACCCTTAGCTTGGTATTCCTGACGTGTTGCCCTTCTTCTAGCGCCAATTCTGTTGATATTTTTTTTATGCACCTCTCAACACAGGCAGTGCGTAGGTGCACTACCTCTCTTGAAAGACAATCTTCCACAATCAGATTGTAGAAAACTATCCCAAGGTCTCTAATGTCAGGTCTTGACAATGCTTGGAATATGTCAGTTGTATGATGTGATTTGCTGGAATCACAAGGCGGACTTACAAATAGAACACAAAGCAAGGGGAGTTGGATCTACAAATGGGGTTCTTAAGATGGGAGAATTGTCATGCGTTTGTTGTAGGTTCAAACAGCGGTCTGGAACTCCATTTTGTCACTAGATTTAGCTTTACCATGTGCAATGAACCTTAGCATAGGTCACTCATTAAAAAAAAAAAAAGGGCAAGGGAGAGAGAGAGTTCCTAGGTCTGCAACTAATTGTGAACAGTGATGATGGAGTTCCTACAATGGACAGCGTCTTGAAACAATATTCCATTTAACCAGAAATCTCACAGTATCGTGGAACTTGTGCTATCTTCTAAGGTTTGCAAATGTTTTGTCTTTCATTGACCATGTGCACGCATGAACAAAGATAAAAGTTTTGGAGCAACTTTGAATTCAAGCCTAGACTAACTTTACACAACTATCTACCATCAGTAAACAACAAAAATTATGGACTAAGAAGTCATCTACATAGCAGGAATTTTCATAATCATAGGACAACATTTCTAAAATCTATCAAAGCAAGAAAACAATTAACTAGAACAGTAATAAAACCTAAGTTAAACATCTAACAATGGAGATTGAATCAAGCAACATGTGAGAAACTCAGAAAATGCCCTAAGTCAATGTCTTTTCCTTATAAATTTCTGCAGCATGCCTTTACAACAACTCAACTCCCTTTGCAAATGAGAGGAGAGCTTTATTTATAGTGCCCCAAAAGTCAAATGAATGGCCAAGATTAATTCTCATTGTGAGGCCAAGATTCATTACAAAATAGGGTTTCACTTACCCCCAATATATCACAATTTAAAATTACATTTTGTCATTTTCCTTATTTTGTCCTCTATTGACGGCACTGTAGCACTTATGTCCTTTAGTTGATTGTTGTTTTACTGTAGCTACTCTTTAGGGAGCTCTTCATTACCAATAGGGCTGTCCTCCTTCTTGGATGCTACATGTTCTATGAACTTGAGGATGACCGTTTGGAGCTTGTACACTTCAATAATCTCGTACCTTAGTACTTGGTAGCTCCACTCCTTCGCGTTATCTTCCAGCTTATTCCAATCTCATCATACTTTGCGCCCTGATCCCTGAATAGCTCTGACTGATCAAAGGCGCGTGTAGCGAAACTCATGAATTCCTCCCTGATTTCATCAGACATTCCGTCCTCCATCTTCTGCTGGAAATAGCCTGGCTTTATCTTCTCCGGATCCATTTGTACTGAGGGCATATCATATTCTGTCATCATCTTGAGGTAACAAGTGCATTCTGCCCAGATTTCCTTTATCCATTCAATATCCAGGTACACTTTGTTCATTATCTATTCCAGCCTTTCCTTCCTATTGCCAAAGTCCTGCCGCCATACATCCATCAGCCAATGATCATCTTTATTGAACGCAAGTTCCTTTCCCCACGTAGCTTCTGGCAACTGAAGGATAGCCTCGATGTTTGGAAAGGTGGAGTCGTATACTGCAGGGAAGTCAGTGCATAGCTTCTTTGTGCCTTCCAAAAATTGCTGCAGGTCCAAGAACTTGTTGGCTGTCCGAACAGCCCGGCTAATTCCTATTTTTCCAACGTATAAGACTTGTCAGAACTAGTCCTCCATAGTCTTCTCCAAGTTCTTTCTCGTTTCCATCTTATCAATCTGCTCTTTGGACATGAGCTAGGGCGTGGTTGCAGACGTGGTAGGCAGGTTATCCATCGATGACCACTACTGGATATAATTTGTTAAAGCAACCACCTGTGCTTTGAGCTCATCCTTTGAAATCTTGTCCTGCCTTATTAAATGCACCACCGTGGCCACTGAATCCTCAAGATGGCCTACCTTCTATTCTCTGGTGGCGGTCCCTAGATCCATGGTGGAGATGCTGTAAGTCATCCCTCCCTGACCTACCACAGGTGTGGCTATTTGCACAGCTCGAAACCCAGAAGCATCCATCGTTACCTTGGATCAGATAAGCTTCTTTTCCTTCTTTGTCGTGATTTGAGCTCGGGCTAAGATAGCCTCCAGCCTCGCCCTTAGGTCTTTTAGTATAGGGGTCTTCCTTTCAAGCTGCTTTTCTAGCCATTTAGGCACAACAGACTTGCCCTTAGGTGAATTATGGTCATCCTCGCCCTTGTCGGTCAAGGCCAAGGTTTCTGTTCTCTTTTCTTCCGGGGACCTTTCTTCCTCCTTGGAAGCATCTTCTTCTTCATCATCGGAGTCTTGGATGAACACGAGGCGCTTGATAGGGGGCTTGGTAGACAGTTGCTGCATGGGACTCCCTTTTCCGGCTGTCCCCTCTTCTTTCTTTTCCTCAGCATGTTCAACTTCGTGCGTAGGTTCCTCGGATTGCTTGACTTTGAGGCTCTTGACAGCTTGGCTTTTGTCCTCAGGTAAATCTTTCCTTGGACTATCTTCTGGTGGATGTCCTCCTTTCTCACGTGGTGACCTTTATGCTTCCCCCTTGTTGTCCTTCAACTATCGGGCCAGTTCCTCTTCCAGATCATCGTCAAAGGTTTGCATGATGGCCCGACCACTGTCATCCGCCTCATCCCCACTCTCGGAAGAACCTGTTCCTTCCTCCTCATAAGCCACCTTGTCAATGGTTCGGTGTTCGTACTCCAGGTGTTCATGATATTCATCGGCTTCCTCCTCGAAGGGCTTCGAGGCTTCCCGCTCTCATCATCCCACTCCTTAGAGATTAGCATGATGGCTTCCATAGCCGGTTGTCCTGTTGGCAGTTGTGAAGGCTGGATAGTAGCGAGGACTTGTGCAAGGGCTTTTCTAAGAGTAGGATCCATTAGGATCTGGGAGAGCTCAGGGGGAAGATTCTGCATATGTCTCGAGAAAGCCTCAGGCATGGTGGAAGCGAGAATAGGTGTTGTTACTGTTGCCAGAGGGAGCGATGTGGTTGGTGACATGGCAGCGGAGGAAGGGGGAGTAGTCATGGCAGAGGAGGAGTCAATTACAATCACAGGCTTTGTCGGGGGCGAAGGTGCAAGATGGATGGAGATGTCCACCGCCGGTGGGGATGTGGAAATCATGGCTATAGAGGTAGATGGGGGAACCAAAGCTGGGAGTGCCAAGACAGGCTTGATTTGATCAGTATCTTTGGCTTCCTCCTCCCAGATTAATAGCTGCTCTGTGGTGCCCTCTGTTTGCCTTAGTCTCTTAGAGGGTGAGCCCCCTGAATCCTTCCTTGTATAAACCTTGGGGTCGGGAGACTACTCTGCCTCTGTCTCTTTCCTCTTCTTGGATTTGGTGAGTGGAGGAGACTTGGATGTTCCGCCGGTTGAAGTGGTGGCAGCGACATCCTCTGTGGCACTTGGCTCACTTTTGAGCCCTTCATAAGTCAAAATCAATTCCTGTTGTTTCAATTGGGCTATCTGTCCATCAACCCACTCCTTAGTGCGAGCCAAGATTGGCTTGGTTATGATATCTAGGTCATCGACCTCCTGCTCATCCCAGTTTATTGTTGGTAGTGGCAAGTTGGCAACTGCGGGGTACCTAGGGTCCATGATGGTGCTCTCGTCTTCTTCGATTTGGTCTGGTATGGGAAAGAGTTGCACCTTTCTTACAAAATACCTAGTCATCCGCATATAGTTCCTTGCCCACACTTCCTTGTCATCTTGACAATCTGCCCATAAATCCTCAATGTGGTGTAGATGAGAGAACCCCGATCCCAATGCCTTCATTACGTGTCCATATGGGTCCATCTGTGGGTGAGCAGTGTGCAGGTGAAAGTGGTAATCCTTCAGTTCCTTCTTAGAGTTACCATCACACTAGGAGGTTTGTAGATTATACATGCCCTGGCCAAGAGTCATGGGATAAGAGATCCCTGCTACGTGTTTGCTACTGAAGATTGCCTTTATGTGTTGGAGCTGCCGAGAAAGCTCCAATAAGATGATTCTGTCATTGGGGTATCGAGGCAACTTGTTTGGCCTTTCAGTGAAGCCCTGGGCACGGATGTATGTGAACTTCGGGAATTGAATGAAGAGGAAGGCATATTGCTTCAAAAATGCTCTTACACTGTGGGACACCCTTCTTTCGAAATCCCCGGCAATCATTTTGACAATATGGCCGACGAAGGCATCATTTACTCTACAATATTCCCTTTTGAAGTTTTTGTACTGGAGCTGAGGGTATCTGTCATAGACTTTGAGTTTTCAACCCTGCTCCTGATCGGGTGCCACAAATAACCCATTGTATTGTCTTCAGTCTGCCAAGGAGTACATGAGGTATGAGGTCATATAGAACTTGGAGCTCTTTTTCACATTGAGGAACTGCTCATGAAAGCAGTTGTTAATTATACCTCCCCAATCGAATGTTGTCTTTGTGGTAACATCATCATTCCCCCGAAGAATCTGCTCAATGAAGTATACCATCCATTCCTGAAAGAAGGCGGTCGTCGAGAGGCCCATCACCCTCCTTAGCATCGTGACTAAGTCGTGGTAATCCTCGTGGAGGTCACTGCGGAAGAGTTCATGCAAAACCTTTGCAGCACTACCCCGCTTTTCTTTAAGCCAATGCTGATTTATTAACCTTTTGCAGCCCGCCGGATTATCATCCCATGCTGCCTGACATTCTTCAATGGTGGGCATTTCCATTATTTGAAAAGTAGGGATATGGAAGGTTTCTGTGATTCATTCAACCGACATGTCGGCGAGAATGTTACCATCCCTGTCGACAATTATCCTTGTATCTGATTGATACGCCTGCTGACAGGCCATGACGAGCTCTGGGGCTACAAGAGATGGAGGAAAGTCCGCAGCCTTTGCAATTCTGCTTTGTCTTATCAGTCTTGCATTCTTGGTTGTTGGATTGACCCTGACCCTTTGTATAAATTCGTCAATATTGACATGGCCTATGTTGGTGTCAGTGATTTCTTTCCAATCCATGGTAATCTTTGAGTGTAGTGGCTTAGCCTAGAACTGGTATTTCATTTGGTCTTTGTCCTCTTTTCCTCGAGGAGTCTTTCCTGACTTCTTTCCTTTGTCCTTCTTGGCGGGTGCCCCTGAAGGTCCTGCACCCGATTCCATATATTCTGCAAGCAAAGGTATAGTCAGTGCAATAGATCACAAAAGTATTCATGTTAGTCGAAATCCCAAAGATGAAATCCATTTTAAATAATCTTCCAAGCATAACATGAACTTTTATCTTCCGATGTTATTGATCTTTTGATTAAGGGCATTTGGTTAGTTCGGGCCTGGAGGGCCGAACTTCCTCGGTAGGAATGTCATTTGGGAAAGGAAAATAGGGCGGAGGGCTCCCGTTGATTCTCCCTGATCGAATCTAATAATTTAAAAGTTTCGCAAAGAAAAGGACCAAGATTAAGCATGTGGGTCGAAGTCAGATTTCGAATTGGGCCCATTTAGATCAATTTAGGAGCACTCGAAGGCACCAGGTTGGAGAGCCGTCAGGAGATGGCTGTTTGGGACAGCAGATCGAAAACGGAATTCCGGAGATGAAACTCTGGGGTCTGGAGGGTTGCAAGGCAGTCGGGAGATTACAACTTTCAGCTATCGTTGGGCGGAAGTTCAAAAAGGGTGGCCCAGCGGATCGAACCCGGTGTGAGTGTCATCGGTCACAGGGGAAGGCAAGTCAGCGTAAGGTCTCCGCTGTGGGGTGAGGTCTTGGCGAGAGAAGAATGTCTCACCGATAGCCGAGAGTAGGATCGGACCCGACACAAGGGCCCGCCATTCGATTTCGTTTTCAGTCCTACGGCGGACGGAAGGGCAGAGCCCGGAGCTTGAAGGGGCGGGTGAGATTTTCCCCTCGGAACAA
This sequence comes from Sequoia sempervirens, assembly GCA_007258455.2. Taxonomy (NCBI): domain Eukaryota; kingdom Viridiplantae; phylum Streptophyta; class Pinopsida; order Cupressales; family Cupressaceae; genus Sequoia; species Sequoia sempervirens. Next base: position 71,105,320 of record VDFB02168118.1, read on the forward strand.
CGAATGAGGAAAGGACTCCTGGATGGCGGAGCCTGGAGGTCGGACGGACACCGAGCACGGATGACTTGGTTCTACCGTATGTATATTTTATCTGTAGTTTGCTATATTGCCCCATTGAATCAATTTATGCATTTTTCATGTCTAGGTCCATATCGGCATAGGTCCATGACTGTCCTCCAGACACCCATGTTGTTTTATTCTAACATTTGCATGCTTTAGGTTTTATCGGCATGCATAACTCCTTTAATGTCTTGACGATCACAAGTCTGGTGCATTCACCTATCGGCATAGGTTTCGTTGTCGAGGCTGTGTCTTACCGAACTCAGCTCATCTCCCCAACTTGTGCATATGGTTCCTCAGCGAGAGTTGGGTTATCGACAATAGTCATGGTGATTTTGTTTTGTCACGCCAACCGACATGTAAGGGATGCATATTGGGGGGAGTCATTACTATCGTTGTAAGGTCTTGGCGAGAGACCTTCGGTCTCGCTGACCTCACGCATGGATTCCCTTTGAATATACTTCCGGGGTGACTAAGGTGGATTCTATCAGCATAAGGTTTGTGGTGTCCCGCCGAATAACATTCAGGTTTTGTTTCAACCAATCATGAGTTTGCAGCAGGAGGTCATAACGAAAAGGTTAGGTCTTTCCGACAGGTAACGATGGCTTTCGGTGTGAGATCTGCTTTCTCTTGGCAAATAAAGGGATAGCTCGGGGTGGCTTATTAATTTCGGTGTATAGTCCTGGCGAGGTGCTCCGGGTCTCACCAAATGGAAGGATGAAGTCGCCTTGTCAACATGATAATGGGGTTGTTACAGCGACCTGTGAATAAGTGGGTGCCCTCGGTGAAACATTGTATGATCGTCATAGGGTCTCCCCGATATCTGAAAGCTATAGCGAAGCGGGTAAAGCGGATTATGCATCTCAGTGAGAGTCTTCTTTTGTGTCGGTGACCAAGAGTTTTAGTTGTTGTGAAAACTCGCCTCGGAGAGAGGTCTTTCCGACATGATTGGTTTAGCCAATTGAGAATGGGGGGCGGAATCCCGGGTGTGGAGGTTCGGAGGCCCGACATGGTCTCTAAGTCAAGGAGAGGTCTCGCGGATCTGGCAAAGTCATGCTGACAGAGGGGCCTTCGACATAAGATTTTGGGTCGGGGAAAGGTCCTTGTGAAGTCCATAAGTCTTGCCGATGAAGAGCCCCATCGACATAGCCTCCTGCCGACCTTACGAAGTCATGCCGACAGGGAGTCCGGGCCCGCCAAGACAAAGATTTCGCTGTGAAGTCCTGGTGACTGCTAGGAGTCTCTCCGACAACGAGGGCATTGAAAAGACCAAAGGAGCTCACGGTGAGGTCTTGGCGATGGATGAATGTATCCCCAACAAGTCACTCGATAAAAGCAGGGTCCGCTCAGTGAAAGGTCACGCCGAAACAGGGAAGTCTCGCCGATGGAGAACGAGGGGCAGAATGTCGGGAACCCGGGCCCGAGAGACCCAAAAGCTGCTTCGACATCCTGATTTGCTAAGTCCTCGATGGCATAGGGAGGATCCGGGCTTGAGGGACCCAAATGCCCCTGCGAAGAATGATCGCGTGAAGATAAAGCTCTGAATTGGTCATGGGGATGCTATGTTGGTTTACTCAGTTTTCGAGGACATGGGTTTTGTTCGTAATGCTGTATTTTATCCTTCACACATTGTTTTGATGGTTTTTGTTCATTTTAAATCTTAGAAATCATGAAAACAATGTTTAGGAGGGTGAACATGATACCCACCTCGAACACTCGATGAGGGGAGGTGCGAGATCCACCAGCGGTTGGTTAAGCGAACGCAATGGACGATGATCAACGGAGGCTTGAAAGACGGTGGACTCCTATGGCAGGCTCCAATTATTCTCTGCAACAGTCAAGTGAAAATGACAAGCCTGAGAGGGTATTTTATACCTCTAATCGCCATTAATGGCCTCATTGAATGTAGGTACGACGGAACAAAGGTTGGTGAAATTGAAATCAGCAACGGCGGCGGGAGACCCGGGGTCCGGCGGCCGGGAGGGCGGAGGACGACGGCCGCTTGACAAATTTCACTTGGAGATTCCCTGGCGGAAAAGGGGAGGTCGGGGCCCGGAGGGTGGAGTTCCACCAGAGGTCCACCATCAAGGATGACAAAACCATCATAGAATTTCGGGAGAGGAACTTTGGAGTCCCGGGCCCAGAAGGTCTAACAGCCGTCAAGATTTCCACGGATTTTAGTAGATGGAGAATGGGGGTCCGGACCCTGGGGTCCGGGAGGACGCGAGCCGAGTGCCATTGGAAACAGTGGGTGCAACAGGGAAATCCGGCAAGAGAAACCCGAATGCCCGGGTCCGGCAGGGCCCGGGGCCGTTGGCGAGGCAAACTGCCAGAGAGACCCCGTGAGGCACCAAAACTTGACAAAATTAAAAGGGGGATGAATGGTCAACCTATGGTGAGACTTTGAAGCAACATTGACCATCCGGAACACCAAAAAATGGGGCATGCAAAATGAAGCGGCGACAAAACGACTCGGCAAGGGAGAGAAAAAAGGGTCCCTGTTTCAAATGGGGCGTGTGTGCTAAGGGCACAACACTCAACATTTTCTTACCCCTAGTTTTACTTTATTTTGTGTTGATATTTTGGATGCATGATTTTAGTATATGATTTAATTATTTTGGTGTACTTTCTAACCAATAAACTTAATCTATCACTTAAACATGCCATTTTTCCATGTTTAAATCCCATCTAATCAAGTTCCCAACAATTTATTTACCCCTAACACAATTATAATTTATAATATTGTCCCTAAACAAGATCATCAGTGCAATCTAATCCTTTGATTCCAAATTTTAAACTTACACATTCTAAGAATTATATTTCTCGAATCTAATAATTATTTATTGGCATGTGTACAAATTTTTCAAATTCATGTGTTTAGGGTTATGTATTTAAAGACATCATCCTAGGCCATTTGTGCATCATCCAATCATGGAATACACATTTTGTAAAGCATATAATATATATCCTTTTATAGGTACATCAATCACCCTCTATCATAAATCAACCAACAATCAAGCAATAAGTTGACATCCATTATCAAAGGCACACTTCAATGACACCCTTCAATATCACCACATATTGGCTTGCATTAGAAAATCAACAAATACAATGATAGACTTAATGGTATTTGTTGCCATCCACACATTAGTATCCAATTTTAGCATTATCTCTTATTTATTATTATTTTTTATTCAATTGCAGTGCTTGACTAAGGTGCAAGGAAGCCTTGAAATTTAATCCTTATATAGCAAGCTCCATGGTCCTATTTAGCACCACCCTTGTTTTATTACTTCATATACCATTAGGGGAATTTTTTGCAAGTATCAAATACCTATTTTTACAAAAGGTGTGATGACATACTTGTACGGTATGATTGTACATTTTTAATGGGACTAAAAATTTGAAAGTTACCATTGCTATTGTGATTCTATCATAGATACTCGATTACTCAATATTCAATCACCTTAGTCTTCATATCAATAATCCAATACCAAATCTCAATCATCAAAATTTTGTCACAATGTCTCATTAGGTGAAGTTCATTTCAAGGTATGCAAACACAAATTATTCTTGTTTCAATACATTTGAATTTTTTTATTTATATGCATTGATAGCTTGCATTAGTCATATATCAATTCATTTATCAAACTCTAACTCTTAAAATATCTGAAGGGTTTAATCATACTTAATTTGTTCTTGCCTTATTTAAGTATTGATGTAGAAGGTGTGCCATTTCCCTCTACAATATTATTTGGCATGCCTTAGACAAATATTATCAACCATAATAATGAGTTTTATAAATTATAATGAAAGATTAAAATTAAAGTATATTCTTAATCATATTAGGTAATTAAAGTAATTAAAACTTAGTGTGTGAGTAAATAAAAATATAGATAAATACAATTAAGTGTTTGATGCCACAAGACCACATGTAATGCCCTAAATTTTAATATTATGATATTAGCAAACAAAACACAAACCATTTTTTTTTGTGTTACATATATGAAAAACATGTCACAATTCATACTTGCATGCAATTTAGAGAAATGCCATCACCCAGAACATCGAGCAAGACAAAAATTTATATTAAGGCCCATGGTCAACACACACCAACATATAAAATACGAGTAAAAGACTTATTACATCCATCATGGGTTGACATCAACAAGATGAAGAATAAAGGAGATAGAGTCTCCTCACAATCGATGATAGCTCATACACAATTATCATTATCAACACAAACAAAGGAAAATAATAGAAATTACTAAATCCCATAAGTTCATTTGTAACACATTTATGCCTTCAACCAAACTCAAAGGATGTAATCATGTTCCCCCAAAAATTTATAACTGTTAAACAAGTATGAAGGTGTTGTCATTGATGTCAATAGGCTTGTGTTGTCATTGGTGTCAATTGTGTAGTGGTTGAGAAAGATTGTTGCAAAGGTGTGTTCTGGTTTTTCTTCACATTTCTTCTAGGTTGAGGATCTACTTGTGTGGTTCAAATATGTTGGTTACAGGTGTTCAAAGATGCTATATTCAGAACTTGTGGTGATGGATCATTTTATAGAAGAAGTTATGTTCACCAACGTGTGAACTGTGCATTACAAAGGTTTCTGGGAGAAATTTATTTGCTTCGTGTTTCTTTGTAGTTGAGTTGAGTTTCAGGACTTGCAATTCTGAGTGAGATTTGATGATGTTGGTCTCTTGCATGTGTCAAGATGATTCATGGTTTGGTGTTCCAGAAGATGGTCTTTTGAGTTACAGTGTGTGGAAGTGTTGTCTAGATGTATTGGGCTTGTACATTCTTTAGGTGAAATTTGTTGCAAAGGAGTTTGTTAGTTTTTAGGATGTTTTTGGATCATGTTGAAGTGAAGTTCATTTTCTGGAAGTTATGGATTGATCAAAGGAAGCATGTATTTAAGATTTTAATGGTGTTTGCACGGGTAATGACCGACTTGGTGTTTACAGTACATGTGACATGTCTTCAAATTTTTTGGAAGCATGTTGAGGCGTGTTAGGAAAGATTTGGGTCCTAGCTAAGGATTTGTGTGGTTTTCCTTCATTCCTATCCACTACGAGAATGTTTTGGCATTGACCTAATTTGAATTTGCATGTTTGAGGTGCATTTCCGACCTTGGAAAGGGTTTCAAGGTTGAGGATGGTATAAGTATGAGTTGAATTATTGAAGGAGGTTAAGATAGATGCAAGATAAATGTGTGTGTAAAGTGTATTGAGTAGAGCAGTGCAAACTTTCAAGTGTTGGATTACCAGATTTAGTGAGTAGAAGGTGTCTAAAATCATTCAAACAAACTACAAAGGTGTTGGAGCTATTGTGGTGGAATCTTTGTTGTAGTGATATCATGTTCTCTATATAAAATTTCTTCTCTATCTTCTTTACATTATGATTGTGAGCCTTTTTGGACAGTGTGTCCTATTTTGGCAATGAGCCTTTTGTATTAGTTTTGCAATTACTTATATTGTGAGCTAATCCTCACTGTGGTTTTTCCCTTCTTGAGTTTTCCACGTAAATATGGTGTTCTCTTGTGCATGGTGTTGAGTTTCTTAAGTTTTTGTTATTTTCTCTTCATTCTAATTCTTCATAATAGATTAAGGGTTTAATGAATGTCTGTGGATTTGAATGTTAATGAGAGTTTTGATGTTTTGATAGGATACAACTGATTCACCCCGCCCTCTCAGTTGTCTTGTTCATTTAACATTAACTTTCTAATTATATGCTATTAATGCATGATTTTGAAACAACCATTTGTAATGAGTTTAAGCTACATAATGACATCCTTAAAAGTCACAAAACATAAATATTTAGTTTAACTAAAAATGCACTATTCACATGCAAGAATCCATTACTCAAAAGTATACCAACATAACATGCCAATACATACTTGATCTCTAATATTTAGAGATGAGTAAAAAAGCTTATTACAAATTATATTTACATATATTTATAACATATAAAATGAGGTATGATATGATTAATACATCATGTTTCATTACATTATCCAATTAGGACTATATATAATAATAATTCATTCCAAAAAGAGGCTTGATTTTTATTCAAACAAAATCATTACAAAGTCATAATTTAGGGATCACATCCAAAAAATGGATGGATTTCACTCCAATGAAAAGATGAGGTAAACATACAATAACCATTTTTTGTCTTTACAAATGTCCACTAAGAACCAAAATTTATAACTTAAGAATGGTTTTAAAACTAAACAAAATACAAAACTAGGAACTCTTTTGGATCCTAAGGGATCTGCAAGAAGGAACCAATAGAGTGTGTGTTACCTACCACCCAACCATAACACCACAATCAAGTGCAATAGATTCTTATGTCATTTTAGGTAACCCTCAAGCTTCAGAGAGAGAATATCATGGGCATGCCACTATTGAGGCTAATCTCACAAACATATAATGGATCTCAATAAATACATCAACATTCACACAAGACTAACACATGGGTTCATGATTGGATATAATTAATCCAATTATCCAAGGAAGAGGAGGGTAGAAAGACATGGAGTGGTTTTCCACTTGGTTCTCCATAACCAAGCAAGGAGGCTAGGTAGACTTAGTAGGTTTCATAGTGAACATCCACATTTTATGTGCTTCTGATTAAGCAAGGTACTTTATGCTTGCATGTGTGTAAGGGAATTTTTGAGTGTGTACAACCATGTAGGGACTTCTTTAGTGCTTACACTATTTATTATATTTTTAGAAATGTAAATTTTGTATTTAGGATTTACATTAAAGATTAATTAATTAATTCTATTTGTTCAATTTTATGCAAGGAATTATTCACTGCATACCTAGACTCTTCCCAAGAATTTAGGTAAATTATCCACTCCCAAGCCTCTTATGAGTATCCTAAAATCCTAAATAATCCAAGAGTTAATATTTTAAAAGAAATCTAAAATGATGGGTAAGGTTGTGATTTTCAAAGGAAAACTCATGATTTCAACAAAATAATATCATTTGAGAAGTTTAAATTTTTAAAAAGAAATAAATTAATATTTTATAAAAATATTTAGGTATAATCATTGATGGATCTTCAAGCCATCATCCTACAAATTTCTCAAAATGTGAAAGCACATATTTTTAAAGTTCTAAAAATCCTATCATGACCCAATTCTACACAATACATTTTTGCACTCACATACAATTTTGAGAAATTTTGCTAGGATTTAGAACTATTTCTATATTTTTCACTAAATTTTAAAACATATTCAAATTAAAATTTACAAAATACTCCTATGAACTAAATCTATCGAACATCACACTTTTGTAATCACATGTAAATTTGGGAAAAAATTGTCATAATAACATAACAAATTTGAGTTTTTCTAAAATAATGCAAACCTACAACAAGGTTGACTTATTCAATTCAAACTACTCTCATATTCAATTTTAATGATCCCAACCCAAAGCCATATGATTTAATACTTAAGGTAGAATCATAGCTATCAAGAATCAAACAAAAAAGGTATACTTTATTAAATAGGAAAAATACCTTACTCTCAAGTTTCAAATGGAGGCTTTCCTCTTTTTGAAAATTATATGAAAATCCACCAATATATCCAAGCACCATGTAAATTCTAAGAATTTCAAAGAAAGGTTTTCAAGCTCCAAAAATGCAAAAATGTATCATCTTCTTCCTTTTTCTCTCTTATTTTGTTCCAAGAATCCCTAAACCCTAAAATGGCTTTTCCCTCCTTTCACATTAAAACAAGTTCTTTTTAAAATAAATATTTTCATTCCAATTATTCATCTTTTCTGAAATGACTAATGACCTTTTTTCAAATGATTTATGCATAGATTTTTTATTAAATATATTTAGATAGATTTTCAAATTTCTTTTCAATAAAATATATTTTTTAATTTGCACAACACTTTATTCCCTATGGCATTTTGATAATAACTTTTTTCAACCATACATTTATTTAAATTTTGTAAAGCCTTTTCACTAAGGTATAATGGAACTTGTTAAATCTCTTTTGACTCATAAGAAATTAGATATTTCACAAATGCTTCATCAATAATTTCCAATAATAAATAGATTCAATGAAATAAAAGCTAAATACATCGACACAAGAAAACATGAACACTCTACTAGTTTCAAAATAAGGGATATAGAGTCATAGATGATTCAAATTAGTGGTAAACTAGACAAACATAGTGTAGAGTAGGAAAAGAAATCCTAGATCCAAAAAGTAGATTAACTAGGATCAACTTATTTTTCTTTGAATCCACATTCAAACACAAACCAACTAGGATTTGATGATTGACTAGCTGCCTCAAAGGAGAACCAATATCCTAGGGTTTTGGTTATTTTGAGTCACAAAGAGGATAATTTTGATGTGTATTTTAACAAGTTTATTTGGCATAAGCCCTAGATCTGAAAATGTAATTTATTGCATAGATAAAAATAGAAACTGAAGAAACAAACATAGAAATAGGAAAGGGATACAAAGAGGAACCTGCTATTAAAAAATGAGCCTGAATCTAAGGGTTAGGGGTAGTACCTCCCTAGACTAGAAAATATACTTTTTTGGGATCTGCAAAACTCTGATGATATGTAACAATTTACTCTAGGTTTCCTTTGACTTATTGTTGACTAAACTTTTGTGTTTGACTTGCACACATGAAAAGAGGGGGAAAGGTTTGTGTTTTATAGGGGCTTGCATAAGTCAAGAATTTTTTTGGCATTTCCACCTCCATGAACAAAAAATGATGATGATCAAGAGGGCTTACCCTAGGTCGGGCAAAGGCCAAATAATAATTGATTGAAAAAATAAATCTTAAATGGTAATGTTACCTTGGTATGAAATCTTTGTCAAAGTGATTCCCATACCATAAGTTTCTACCAAAGGTTTTTTTTATGGATGCTTGAATTTCTTGAAGATCCACAAGAGGTTAGTACTCACAAAGCACAATATATAGTGTATAGCTAGCATGTAAAGGATAACTCAATACATCTTCATGATAGTGCATGATTGATCACAATAGCCTCTTCTTCATAATGATTCGTACAAAAAAAATCCAAATGAGAAGAAAATTTGTTTAGATATATACATCCTAATTGATATTTTTGATTATAGGCCAACCTTGGGTCATTTTACAACACACAAGACCAACACCCAAAATGTTAGAATTTGAAATAGGTCACCCTTAGGTCAGGGGCACCCCCATCCTTGACCGGGTGTTTTTTCCCTAAATTTGTTGAGATGTAGGGTAATTTAATATATTTAATCACTTTGGCCTCAAAAAAAATAAATTATTGATATAATTAAGTCCATAGGAAAAATAGGGTGTCCATGTAGTGTGAAATTGTCAAGGTTGATAATTTATGACGCTACACATAGGAAACACATTTCATTTATAATGAAATAGGATGGATTAAACAACCAAACATACATAGGCACAATAGTCACAAGTTCATTAACTCAACCTTAGGGAATATGCAAAGTGAGATGGTTAAGTAAAATCCATGGTGTTCTCCTCCACATGCCTTTCATTGATAAAAAACCTATAAATTTCCTACACTCTTAAGGTGAAGAATCAAATCCAATAATGGAAATCATAGTGTAATAACCCAGGAAAAATGTAATCAAGCAAGGAATATATCTATTCTATAATTACATCATACCATAATCAACTCTATATACACCTTTTAATCCAACATAATGTGAATAAAGATAGGGAAAGAGTTAACATAAATGAGAATTGCACTATAATACTATATAAGAAAGGGTAAATCTTGTGGATTCTCTCCAACCACTAGTGAGATATGTTGTATCCATTATTATCATCCAACCTATCTAAATTATATCATCTTATTTTCATACCTCTTGATGGAATCATAAAATTTCCAAGGCTAATTAAATGAATTCATCCTGTGGTGGTATTGTTTATCCTCTAGACCTAACAACATCCATACCAATAACATAGATAGCGAGAGAGTCATTTAGAATATGGATAAAAAGATAATTTGCTACGAGAACAATTTCTCAACCCTTATTCATCATGGGGAGGAGTAGTGGTGAGGGGAATATAGAGGTGCATGATTGATTAGAAACATGTCATTCCCCCAATGGCCAATGAGAATATAAAGTCTCCATAATCAAACATTATTTTTTAACTTGTACTTGTATTTTTAGCATAATATTATAAGTAACCATAGTCTTGTTGTAATGCACCAACCTACACACTTAGTAAATTAACAAATAAAACAAAAACCAACAAATTTTTCATGATATAAAGGTAGCATTAAACAAACCACTCAACACTAACACATGTGCAAGGGGTCATAACAATCTAATATGACACACTTGGCATGCACACCAGTGCACAAAGCATGGTGACATAAGAAAGATACTTAAAAAACCATAATTGACACTAAAAACAAGGCATGTGAAGAGTAAACATTCCCAAAACCATTAGAACAACCTCCATTCATCTCTACCCAACCACCCTCCAAAACCTACCAGGATATGACACTAAAAAAACCACTAAAAATGGCTTAGCATTTTTATCGAAGGTTTCCAAAAATACTTGACCCTTGAAAATATATCAGGATGCCCACAAGTGTGATATTGATATTGGGTTCCTAAATTCCAATGCCTTATCAAGCTTCTCTCAAATTGATACATTGGTGGGTCATCCCACAATAATGGGTTACACTTTTTGGCCAAACTTGACATTGAAATCAACATTTTCAGAGAAAACTTCACTTTCTGACACTTATAGTAGGTAAACTATTAGGAATTTGAAAATGATGTAAACTAGTGATTTGTGAGATTTTGTCTGTAGATTTTAAATGTTTTTTTTTTTTTTAAATTGAAATTAAATTGTATTTTTTTTGTGTCTCCCTTGATAACTAGTTTTTAATAGTAAACAACATTTTTAAAAAGTGGTGTGTACTTCGGCTCGCATAACTTTTTTTCTACAAAGGATAAAAATCTAATTCTTTTGAATTTAGGTTGGTAGCACAAATATCTAGGGCTTTCATTTTTTTTCATAGAATTTTGTTGAATATTTTTCTTTTAATTAAGTTTTGAAGTCAAAACTTTTATAATTTAGACATAGGTGCACTTTGACATGCATAACTTTTTTGGTATGTATTGAAATTCAATTTTTCTTTTTTTGTTAGAACGAGGACATCAATACCTATTGGAAATATATTTTTCAATTTTTTTTCCCTCAAATTTACTATTTTTCCATGATGATTTTTCATCAAACTTGACGTTCGGTGAAAAACCTATGTACAATAAAACTAAAAAATAAAATATAAAATAAAAACAAAATAAATTAAATTTATAGTTGTTGGAAAGCATGTTTCGATCACTACAATCATCCAACTTGGTTTATCAATTTGATTCCATTTGCACCTCCTTCCCAAGCTTCAATAGTCAAAAAAATGCATAAATTTTGAAATGGTGGAGGAGGTGAAAAAAAAATTAGGGGGGTTCATTCGAACCCCTTATATAAAAGGGGGTTCATTAGAAGGGAGGGGGGTTCATTAGAAGGGGGGAAGGGGGGTGGTTCATTCGAACCCCCTTCATTAAAAGGGGTAAACCATTTTAAATTTTTTGATGAGAATTTCTAATTATTCTTCATTCGAAAAATTGTAACCCACTATTGTGGGTTTACCCTGGTATCGAACTTCCCCAAGGTTCGATATTTCAAAATAAAAATTCACCAATATTTGATACCACTCCACCTAGTATCAAACTTATCCAAAGTCCAATACATAACACTCGATATCAAAATTCTCCAAATTTTGATACACAAACGTATCAAGCTTCTCTAAAGTATAATACATAAACCCTAGTATTAGATTTCTCCAAAGTTTGATACAAAAACCTTCAGTATCATACTTATTTGAAGTTTGATACAAAAATTTTTAGTATCAAACTTATTTAAAGTTTGATATTTGAATACTTGGTATTAGACTTCTCTAAAGTTTGATACACATACACATGGTATTAAAATTCTTTGAAGTTTGATACCCAACACTTCGTATCAAAATTTCTAAAAGTTCAATACCCTAACACTTTGGTATTAGAATTATCACAAGTTTGATACCCCAATATGCTAGTATCAGACTTCTCACAAGTCTGATACCCAAACACAAATACATAAAATAAAACTCTAAGGCACAAGAAAGATATTAGGCTTAAATTTTACACTCAATGAGGCATAACTTCCTCGATTTATGAGCTATTACAACATGATTCAAGAAAATGTTAAAGGGGTTGTGGAAACCATAATGAATATATAAGATCCTCCCAAAGGACTTAAATCCCAAGAAACATAGCACAAGGCTACACTATCTCCTTAACATAGAGAAAATAACTACAAGTCATACATGAGAAAACATGTACAAAATGCCAAGCATATTCAACACGAATATTGAGATAGGATTGAAGAAAAAATGGAGAGCCAACTATTATGATAATACAATATAGATTCACCCATAAACATCCATAAAAAATATTAAAACATGATAATAATTTAATCCAAACATGCCTAGTTAGTATGTTTCAAGGCTACAACATATTGAGACCGTCACAAAAAGAGTTGTAGAAAAAATACCAAACAATTATAATAAACCATTTCCTTTAAAGGATTTCATTCTAAACATAGATGGAATTTAACCCACATCACAAGATAAATAAAATTACAACTATGCATTAAATACAAAGGTTGCTCAAACCCTACTTACAAAAATTGCAATTAACAATTAGATTAGTTCATAACATAATTACATGATGGAGGCTACTTCCCAATATGTAAGAATCACACTCCAATACATGAATGATGTGGTGAATATTATTATAATTACAAGAGATGAATCAAATGTCCTTAAATATACATTTTACATCATTGAAACAATGAGAAAATAAAACAAGGAGAGAACATCCACTTGAACACCATCTAAAGCTCTTCCAAATGAAACCTCTAAGATATTCAATCCTCAATGGTGGTTTCCATGCCACCCAAACATGTGGTACCCTTAGGTCCATCCCACTACACTATGAGATAGTCACTTGGGCACAAGTACAAAACTCATGCAAAACAAGTGAGAATGTCTCACAAACACACAAATCAAAGGTACAACCAATGTATTTTACATACTTCATCCATATAGGTAAATAATTATAGCATACACACCAAAAAATATGATAAATATTGAATGCATATAAGCCAACAATCATGATCAACATAAAATACATAACGAGCCAACAAGAATGATCAACCTTGAATGAATAACAAGCCAACACACATTATCAACATCAAATTCGAACAAGCATGACCCACATAAAAAAAAGACAAGCATGATCAACATCAAATTCATAACAAGTCAACAATGAAATATGCAACATGGATGTATGAACATGTGCAAAAATGGTCTCATCCAATCACAAACATGGAATAGAGATGGTGTTAAATTTCACACCAAGTCCAACAAGGATGATAATCATAGAGAAAATCAAGGAGTGTCATCATGAGAGCATAAATGTATGACTTTGAGAGATCGAGTACATATGTGTGTCATCAAGTGAAGGGTGTACCCTAGCAACATACATCACCCTACTCAATTGTGACATATCCTTGATTGGTCATACCAAGTGGTAGTGTGTTTTCAAAAATCTTTGGTTCTTTGCCCTTTTTGTGTTCCAAAGTTGTAAAATGTTGTCATTCTTGTAGGGTTATGAAAAAAATACTTTTCATATATATGTTAGGGTTGTAAAAGCCATAAAACCCTAGTTGATCCTTGCACTTTTTCTATTCCTTCATTGACTTGCTCACCCAGTTTTTGATACCTTAAGTGATGTGTGAAGCCCTTTATTTCAATTTGTTACCGACCCCTTTCTTTCCTAGCAATCACTTGTCCTAAGTTACAACATGTAAAAAATTGAAATAGCTCAAGTGTTTCCTCTCTTATACCTTTTCACTAAGCTGCTTTTCAACAAGTGTTGTGATTCTATAAGTTTCCACAAGTCTACGAGCTATATTTATTAAAAGGAAGGAAGGATTTGGATTAGTGGAAGAAAAAAAATTATCGTCATCCTATTGGTTTTCGTATGTCTACAAGAGCTCAGTTACTTATAGAAAATAAGAGATGCAGAACTATGGAAAGTTCGACACCTAGCATCATTTGGCATGGTTCCACAAGTTCACAGGCTCTGAGCTCTCCAAAGTGAGCCCAATTATTAAGTGTGGATTTGTGGTAGAGTGACACATGGATGTGTTTCATTGATTCTATGGGCTCACAAGACCTTCAAAGTGTGTCTCATTCCAAGCCACAAAATTCAGAAGGTTGCCACGTGGACTCCTGGTTGATGTCACTTGCCTTTGTGAAGTTTCTTTTGTTTGTGGACCTACATAGATGACATGGAAAGGTAAATGACTTGGAGTGATCCTATTGGCCGATAATTTTCAGAGCATGTCAAAATCTCATCAAAATATTTAAACTTGGTCAAAGATCTCCTAGATCGTCAATCTTGTTCTATCTTCAAAAATCAATGACTCATATTCAAATTTGAGAAATGGGTAGTTGAATACGCTTGGCTTGTGCAAATGAGTGGTAATGGTGGAAGTGATGGATTTATACCTAATCTTGTGAAGGATTTTCTCCATAAGTACTGCAAAATGATCAATAAATCAAATCATTATGCATTTCATCAAAGTTGGAGATAAATTTCTTGGTGTTTTATGACTTCTACAATGAGGTAGGGTTTCTAGAGTGAAAAATCAAGTAAGTTCATATTTTTAGACCTCTTGTGTAACACTCGGAAAATTAAGAAAGATTTCCAAATCCTTTTAACACATCATTAAGGGAAATTAAAAGTGTTTTAAATTTATTCAAACCATTATAAATAAGTTTCCGAAAAAGTCAACATTTCTCATAATTCTTCCAAATGAAATAAAGAGAATTTGAATTGCATTTCATAAAATAATATCATCATTACAAATTAAACAAAGCATGAGTATTTCAAAGATTTTCTCATATACACATATTCCTCTCTACTTGGAGGAATCAATCAATGATACATTAATACATTCAAATACACTTCCATTTCAAGTTTCAACAAGAATTTCAAATTGTATATACATAAATATCGGCTTCACAAGCCAAGGCTGAAAGATACATAAGTACATTGATAACAAATAATCTTGGATCCACCAACCGCCGTGACACCTTGGTCTTCTTGCGAGCTGGGGCCAAGAATGTGATTCAGGCGCCTTTTTCGCCCAACCACGAAGTCCATGACTTCCCCGGGTCCCTTCCTAACTCGAAGGAATCCCCGGCCCTGCATAAAGGAACCTAGCAACCCGAAACGGTAAAACAGGAGGGCACTCTCGGTGCGTGCCTGATGCCTATATGCATTTCTAACATGAAATAAACACATTTCTTGCAACAGGAGGTGGCAGAGACTCAAATAAATTCCTAGGCTTTTAAAATAAACAATCCATCTATTTCAATGGTACAGTGCTTGGCCAAGCAAAATAATAATAAATGGTAGAATTAGAAAAGGTAATACTACCGTCTCTGTTCGCCCACCTTCGGCACCCTGTCCCGGAAGTTACTATAGTGCAGTCAAATAATACTTAACAAAAACTTAATACATTTTCAAAACAGGCTTTCATCTTTTCATCAATTAAAAGAAGTGAATTTTGAGTACATTCCTTATATTTCAGTTGTAAGATGCCATTTATCCTTTGGTAAGTGTTCCCTTTTTAATTTGGATAAAAGAAATATATATATTGATAATTTTCAGTGCACTAAGTGCTTTCAGTTTTCCATATGCATTTCAATGACTGACAGTTTTGATTCCCTATTTCATTACAGGGTACAGAGTAAAATAATATACTGATACAATACAATTTTTGTTTCAAAATTCTGAGGTTTGAAAGACAATCTTTCATTCACATTTCATGTTATATTCTTTTTAACATATTCAAGGTACTTTCTAGTCTATATGGTGTCTCAAACACTTCTGTTTTTGTTTCAGATTTTAGCAATTAAAGAACAGAATTCATATACTTTCTGTTACATGGCTTTTCAAGATTTTCCTATCCTTGCTTCAGATTCAAGATAATTACAAAACATAATTCATATACTTTCTGTTATATGGCTTTTCAAGATTTTCCTGTCCTTGCTTCAGATTCAAGACATTTATAAAACATAATTTATACTATATTTCTGGGAAAGAGTTTTCTGTTTCAATTTGTATTTGGCATACTGTGCATGGGTATCTATATATATATATATATAGGTATACACACACACACACACACACACACACACACACACATATATATATATATATATATGTATGTATGTATGTGCAGTCATATTGTATATGCATACATATATATATATATATATATATATATATATATATATATATATATATATATATATATATATATATATATATATATATATATATATGTGTATATATATATTATATATGTATGTATATATATATATATATCCATACATATATATATATATATATATATATATGTAGAAATTCATGTCCAGATGTATCAAATTCGAAGTAAGAAATTCTATATATATATGTGTAAAAACTCATGTTGTTGTATCAAATTCGAAGTAAGAGATTCTGATTTTCAAATTGTGAATTCTTGTGCATAATTAGCAGGGGTATTTTACTGGTCCCGTGATGGTGATGAGCGGCCAAAGGCTTTAGAAGCCCTTGCCCCTCCCATGAAGGGATTTGTGAGGCTCGTGCCCTCCTGGAGACCATGACTTTGTGGAGGACGTGTGCCTCCCGCAGACCATGCTTCCCATGGGGAGGACAAGGGAGATAAATTCCCAAAGCAATTTCAGACTCAGAAAAAAAAAGAAAGACATTTTTCCAGTATAAGCTACATTCGGTTTTGTCTCAAGACAGATATGCAGACATTATATATATAAAGTTGTAAATACACTTGAAATTCCTTCATTAAAATGCAGATTTGGAACATGACGAAAATCCCTAATGGAGAAGAAGGAATGTGTTCCATAATTTCAACACATAATAGAAATCTGTTACCCAGTTTTCAAAACAAACTTGGAAAATTGTATTCTAAACAGAGAACAAGGTATTTCTTTACTGCAGTTTGATATTAAAATTCAAAGAAGGCATAGCAAAAAGAACCTGGCATAGTTGTCTTCCAGTGCAGATGCTCAGCAATACTTCTCACTCTTTCCCCGCTCTGTTTTTCCAGCTCTCGGATGATGATCATAATCCTCAAATCAAAGTCCTATGTTCTTTCTTAAAAGGCCCTCTTCCTCCTTTCGAGGATCATGCATAGAATTCTCAGGTGACAGCAGTTTACAAGGATTGCCACATACCCAGCAAATTGTTGTTTTTGAGACAGAGTTTTCCAGAGCCCCATGCTTTCTCGGGGTGTTCTTTCCTAATTCTTTTGGAAGAAAATTGACCATATATCCTAAATAGTTTTATTTTTATCCCTTTTTATGCAATTATTAAATAAAATTCATTTATGCAAAACAGATTTTAGGTTTATTCTTTTATTTAATTTGTTTTAATTTTTAAATACATTTCTTTTAAAAAAAATATAGATTTAACCCTTTTTGCTCAAATTAATAATGAGAAATTAGGAAATAGAATAAGCCATATAATTTCATGATCTAATTTAACCTTATTTCAAATTCACTATGCTAATCATTTCACGCAATCACATTGTACAAACAATAAGAACATGATCTAATGCAGCTACATGATGTAAGTGGTGTGTGCATAACCGAGAGTTTTCTCCTCTTCTACCCTGTCGAGAAGCTAACCTCCTTTTCCTCAATCACACTCTTGGCCTTCGATCTCCTTGGCCTTCGATCACCTGCCATTCAGATGCACTCAGGCATGCAAAACAAAAGAGTATTAGTAACCATCATAGGAAAAATATTCAACTCAACATTTATATAAATGCATTTATAATTCTTGAAAGAAACAATTATATTAAAGCATTGCTCTTAACACATATCATACTTCATATATTGAATCTCATAAGATCATGATTAAACATTATCTAAATAAGTCAGGGTCAAACTAAGTCAAATAGTCAAAATAAGTCACGATCAAAATAAGTCAATGGTCATAATGAGTCATGATCAAAATAGGTCAATGGTCATAATGAGTCATGATCAAAATAGGTCAATGGTCAAAATGAGTCAATGTATGAGACGTGACATCTTGTGTGAAAATTATTAATTCTTATAGTATTTAGGGTGTGTAATTGAAGCTATAATCCAAGTGAACTGTCCAACACACCAAACCCTAGATTTTTTATACAAACCCTAGGTCAAACAAATTATAAAAATAAGCCCATCTAAGAGCCAACCGTCTTCATAAAAAAAAATGATGAATAATTAATTTTTCAACTTTTCAAGTCATCAAGAAAAGTTGTACGTGCCAATGGGGTTGGAGATACAACTGGATTGATAGACAACAATAATGAATGTACAGATGTAGAGCTTGTTGTAACCAAATGGAGCCTTTTCAGTCACTAGTACAGCAAGAGGGCTTCCAGGGTTCCTATTTCAAATATTTGGACATATGACCTAGGGAAATTAATTGTTCCCAACATCTTCATGAAAGTGGAATTTATTAGATAGATTTCCAAAAACTATGATGAGAATGTCAAAGTTATAAGGGATTCCAATAGTGGGGTTTTGGTAAAAATTGATAAGGCTTCCATTTTTGAGGTTTTTGGCCTAAAACTATCTACCAATAAAACTATAAAATTTAACTTGTTCAAGCAAAAGTATAAGCTAGATAAACATAGTTACAAAGTCTTATGGTTTCCAAGACATAAGTTAAAGGGATTTGATAGAAGGTCTGTCAGAATACCAGCTAATGAGGTTGAACATTTCAACATTGAATTATTTGAGGAATATTTTATTAAGACATATCATTCTCTATGTCAATCCCTCTGTGGAGATGTTAAGACTGAGATCCTTGCACCATTGATGTACATGATAGCTGATATCCAAAACCCCCTAGTAAATAATGAGTTTGACTTTGCCACATATTTATCAAATGGAATCCACAAGCAACTAATGGAGATTAAGACGACCAATAAAATAGTAAATTTTAAATGGTATTCCTTGTTAAAATTTGCTACATGTTTCTCTATGAGGGAAGGATGAAGTGGGACCAACCTGTGCAGATTAGAATGAAAGATGATAATAGACAACCTCTCTATGTCTAATATTGGACACATATCTGAGATACACACTGTAAATCTTCAAAATATGTGGTATTTGAAGACCATTTCATCAAGAAAGTGTTAGGATTTATGGGTGTAGAAGAAGGTAGGTTGCTCAAAGAAATCTTGGATTTCTTAAGACTGAAGGAGAGAGTGCTAGAACTAGGTGTGCAAAATAATTGGGAATATTGGTATCTCCATTCATATTCAACTACTATCAAAGTATATGGGTGCCCTGTGGGACTCCAAATTTTTTCAAGGAATGTTCCTCTAAGATTGGTATATTTAGAGATAATATGGAAATTAAATGAATTTGATAAGAGCCACCTAAAGGGACGAAAAAAGGGCTCTTTTTTCCCATTTACTAAAGTTTTTTTAGACTTTATAGTTATTAGGGAGGGCCTAGAGCTTATTTATCCCATGCTTTAGGTATACATAATGGGTCATGAAGCCACAAGAGTATTTGACCCTGAAGGCTTCATTAATCAAGTAAGAACAAGCATTAGAAGATCAACATTTGTACACCAAGTCCTTTTTGGTGAAGATGTGATCAAGAATTTCCCAACTGAAAAAGATGTTAATGAAGGGAGAGTGAAATGGGTTACTTTCAGAAAAGGAGAAGAAAAAAGGGTGAAGAAAGTGGAAAATTATCATGGATCATTTTCTAAGATTAGAGATCCCATTGCCAAGATCCAAAAAATTCTTGACATTGCTGATAAAATTGTTGGGAAAGCCCTAATGGTTGAAGAAAGGCCATCTTAGCCATAGGTTGATCCATATGTATATGGATATGCTATAAGAGGTAAGGGACCATCATCGTAGGATCCTTCCCATCAAGGAAAACCACCTATAACAACTACCCCTCCCCAAGAGAATCTTGTTGTTGATACTACTTCACAAGAGAAACTGCAAAAGAAAAAGAGGCTTGATCAACCATACTTGGTTGATTATCCTCTAGGTTATGATGAAGTAGAGGAGGAAGTAAATCAAGAAATTCCATCTCCTCCAAGAGTAAATGTAGCTGGCATACCACAAAGCTGATCGGGCATGAATGTGGGAAGTGGTAGAGACAAGGCCGATGACATGAGGGCCCTTAATTATTCTCATTTCATCTCTAATGATGAATATGTAAAATCCAATGATTATAAGGACTTTGTGATAAGGATTAGGAGAGAAGAGTTTCATGAGAGACTGAATAAAGCTAAGGGTGAAGTCCACCCCTCCAAATATAAAGAAGTTACATAGAGGGTGTTGAAAGATATTGACTTTGATGTCAAGAACATAAAACCAGAGGGAAGAAAGTTGGTAAGGGAGAATAGACTACTCTTATATTACATTTATAATAGCTTTGGACACCATTAGAAGGCATAATGAAGAGGTATTTTCTTCCGCATGAATAGGAAAAAAATGCATACTTTGGATCAAGTTTTAATCCAAAGTGGGAAACCTTGGCCATTTGGGCTTTGGCCCCAAACATTGACAAAGCTCAAGTGGAAAAAAATGTACAAGAAATGAAGGGGAGTCTGATTGTCAAAAGAATTTCAGACAACACAACTCCCCAAGAATCTTCAATAGTTGTTCATACAACTATGTTCAGTGAAATAACTACCAAAAAAATACAATAAAAATATGATAAATTGTTGGTAGATCATGTCAAGCTCACTGCAGAATATAATAAGTTGAAGATGCAGGAACCATCAACATCATCACCACCAATAGGCACTAAAGTGGTAAGTGCATCAACTCCAAGTATCTTAGGTATCTTGCTACAAGAAAAAG
Source organism: Sequoia sempervirens (assembly GCA_007258455.2). Classification (NCBI taxonomy): domain Eukaryota; kingdom Viridiplantae; phylum Streptophyta; class Pinopsida; order Cupressales; family Cupressaceae; genus Sequoia; species Sequoia sempervirens. Next base: position 71,126,430 of record VDFB02168118.1, read on the forward strand.
GAAACTTTGAATTCAAAACCAGAGAAGCTAGAAGAGCAATTAAAGAATTCCCATGGGGATTAAAAAAAAACAAATAGCATAGTGGATGGCGCAATTAAGCATAGAGTGTGAAAAATCCTTGGGAAATTGGAAGAATCCCACTCAGTTTATTCATTCTTAAAGATACCCATGTTAAAATTGCATAGGATCAAGATAAGTTAGGGTAGATAATGAATAAGTGGGTACCCAAGATTACTAGTTTGTAGGGTATTTACAAAGACAAAAGATTTGAAGATGATATGGCTAAATTCATAGGGAAAATACATGCATATGTGATAAAATTGGTGTAGAAAATAAAGATCAATAACATCTTGTATGGAAATGGAGAGCTCAAATCTTTAGATCAATGGAAGGCAGGCTTCATCACAATGGTCCCAACCCTTGCAACATTTATCTATGTGAATGATGATGTGGACACAAAATTTATAAATTACACTATAGACAAGTTGGTCTCCTCAAAGGTGGGTTTATATACTTTTTGCAAAGAGACTAGGGCACTCTTGGATGTAAGGTATCTTGAATATAATTACAATGTTGATAAAGCTTTTTTATTCCCATGGACCTCAGAAAGAACTTATGTGGGATAGGATGAAAAATTTAATAAATTGCAATGTATGCCTTTCTATCATATCATTAAGTTTCTAATGTAGTATACAACTTAGATAATAACATGGTATTTTGGAGTATCCAGTTCTCCCTTAGATAATTTTACAGTTTTTTCTCTTTTTTATTTATTTTGTGGTGTAGTCGTCTTCATCTCCAACGGGTTCCTAAAAGATATGTCTGTAGCATGGGTTATGAAGTACAACAAAATGATCATGCAACTTCCCCATTTTGCTTCATCATTATAAAGTCAGAAATATCTTCTTTGATAACTTCTAGAACTTTTTTTCCTCTAGTGATGTGCTTTTCGTCTTTTGAAAAGCAATTGTACTAGTTTTTATTTGATCCCTAGGACAAGGTTGCCAAATGAAAATGTGGCATATGTCCATGGCTTTAAGCTTGTTGGATTTTTGTAAGAAGAGGAAGTTTATTTTAGGTTTATACTTGTCTAGTCTAGTTCTTCCAAAGAAAAAATACAGATGTAATTGTTATTTTTGTACATCAATACAAATTCAAAATACATGAACATATTGTAAATTTTTTACAATTAATTGTCTCCAAATTTATATGTTGTTACTCTTATGAATAAAATTGATCAAGGATCATTTATGTTCATCATTTCCATTTCTGCAATTGAATATTTCCCATATAAATTCTATTAAAGTAATATATTAAATTGGTGTATCTAAAATATTAAGAGTTATAATATATTCAAGGATTGCTAAGAAGAATTGGTTGTAAATCTTAAAGAATATTGTTGTAAGGAAATGATATATGAGCTTTCACTAAATTTGTTTTAATTTGTTGTTCAAAAAATTTGGGCATGATATTTATGTGGGTCTAGCATACAAATGATGATGATGTTGAGAAACAACACTAAAAGAAGATCAACATGTTGCGACCCAACTTGATAGTGTACCTGAGCTTGAGGCATTCTAATTTGGAGTGCATGATTATTTCCTTCCTTAAGTTGGGCAAGGTTGCAGCTAGGTACAATATTTTTTCCATGAGAGTTGGAGGTGTTTTATTTTTTCCTTAATTCACATGAAGAGGTCAACAAGCATAGGGAGGTTGAACAATTAGATGGTGGATGTTTTATTTCATCTACATATAGTGATATTTATTGGGTTTTAGTTTCACAACCTGCTATTGTGTGTATGCATGATGCATCATAGACTAGGTCCAACATTTATTACTTGCAGTTTCCCTATAGTAATAATGTTGATGGTAGAATTAGTCTTCACTTCTAAGGTATTTTTTACATAAATTGATTCATGCAAACATGAGGCTTCATTTGTTGCAGATGGGTGATGAATATAATTATGGCCTAAGGGAGATTAACTCCTTTAACAGTCTTTTCTGGGTGATCCCACAATAGTGGTTTACAATTTTTGGCCAAACTAGATACTAAAATTATTATTTTTAACTAAATCTTCACATTCGGGCACCTATAGCGACTAAACCGTGAGGAACTTGAAGATGATGCAAACTAGAGTCTCATCACATTTTGTCAGTAGATTCTAAAAATATTTTTTTCAAAATTTTTAGAATCAGGTTGCACTTATTTTTCCATCTCCCACGAAAACTGGTTTTTTTCAGAAAACAACATTTTAAAAAAGTGACGCACATCGTATAACACATAATTTTTTTTCCATGAAGGATAAAAATCTACTTCTTTCTAATTTAGATTTGTAGTGCTTCCACTTGGTTAGATAGTTTTTTATTGAATATTTTTTCTTTAATAAAGTTTCGAAGTCAAACCAATTACAATTCAGACATAGCGCGATCGTATAATGTGTAGCTTTTTTTATATATATCAAAATTCAATTTGATTTTTTTTGTTGGATCAAGGACTTCAATATCTGGTGCACTCATATTTTTCAATTTTTTTTTTTAATAATCTACTATTTTTTCACATGTGCAGAACAAAGACATTCATTTTTGATGAAAAACCTATGTTTAATAAAACTAAAAAAACAAATACATAATGAAACCAAAACATATTAAAATTATATTCATTGGATAGCTCATTTTGAGGACTACCTTATTCTAGCTGGGTATCTGAAGAATCCTCCATTTTCATCCTCAAAACAACCTTCGAAGCGTAAAAAATTAGGTTTTGTTTGTGTCTAAGGAGGAGAATCATGGTTTAGGGGGGTTCGAACGAACTCCTAGGGGTTCGAGCGAACCACCTTGATTACATGTATTTTGATTTATTTTTTGGAAGAAAAAGCATTGAATGGGTTCACTCAAACCCTAGTTTGAGCAAATCGATTTTTGGTTCATGCGAACCTTCAAGCTCATACGAACCCCTAGAATCAAAAAAATCACCACGGGGTCATTTTTTCTCTATTTTCCTTCCTCCATCAAATTGTAAACCACTATTGTGGCTTCACCCTTCTTTGACATAGGTAAGTGATTGTAGTAGATTATCCATGGCCTTGTTCCATGGGTCTTCATATAGGGTATGACCTGAAATCAATTTGTAGTTTTACTTGTAGCCATTTCTTTATATTCTTTGGGCCTCCTTGTCATTTGTTGTAAAATATGGTCCTACCTTGTGTATAGTGTTTCTATGTTTTTATTATGTCTTTGTGCAACCATGATCCTTGTTTAATCATTATAAAGCATGTTTTTCTTGTTCTATTTTGGTCCCCTATTTTGGTCTACTTTGAGAGATATTTAGATTCTCATTGTTCTTGCAAGAGGCACATATCACCAACTACAACTATTATTGGAACTCAAGCCCATAATGCCCAATTTTTCTTGAGTCCCAACCATATTGTGCACTTTTGGCCTTATTATCCCCATCATAGGTAATTGATTTGATATGCTTCCTAATGGGTCTCCCTATGTCAAATTTTGCATGTGTTCTTCTCTGTGATCCCCATGTGCCCATCATGTGCTAGTAATTGCAAGAATTCAATAAAATTCTAAGTGGGGAATATTTTTGGGTCATTTATCTATGTGCGGGTAGGTTGTCAAACTTTCAGGGTTTTGGGGTTTATCTTACCTACGCATTGTTCCATTTGTCCCCTTGAAACCCCAATCCTTTTCCTTAAGTTCCTTTCAACATCTAAGTTCTAGAAATTCCCCTTGCTAGAATACAGTTCCCTTAAAACCCCCAAACTTTGAAACCCCAACTATTTGCCTTGAAGTCCTTTATGTGCCATATTTTTAAATTTTCTCTAGCCTATGTACCTTTTTCATGGTACTCCCAACTCCCGATCCTTGAAACCTTGACCATTTTCCTTAAAGCTCCTTTCAAAATTAAAGTATTGATTTCCCTTTCCTTGAGTACCCATTCCTTGGTATCTCCAATCCCCACTCCTTGAAACTCTAAAAATTTCACCCTTGATGTCTAATTTTGACACCACAAAATCCATTTGAGTACTTTCCTTGTCCCCCTCATTTGCTTCACAAGCAAAAAAGGCTAAAGGAAAGAGATGTCTTCAATATATGTTTTCAAAGTATCAAAGTTCTCTATCCCAACATCCAGTTCACCCATTCCCCACTCTTTCCCTTATCCTTGTTAGAGTTTCAATGTTTTCCTTACTTGGGTACCCTATTACAAGGTATCTCCAACCCTTGATCCTCAAAACTCTAAAACTCCTATCAAATGACTGAATTTGACTTATAAACCCTTAGGACACATACTCACCTACCCCAACAACTTCTAGATTGCTATTAAGGCCTTGATTTGATCTTTGAAACATTCCAAACATGTTTTCTCTCCCAAGATGTGATTCAAAATGTGTTTTTCAAAAATTAGATGAAGATCCCTCATGCGGACCACCATCAATGTTGTAGGTTATTTTGAAAGTCTAAATCTCTTCCAAATTCTTGTGGGTAGTAGGGGCACAAATATCTCAACTACTATAAAGACCCATTCATTATTCATTCAAATGGTTTGTTGTTGAGCTAATTTTCTAGTCTACAAGTGCCTCAAATAGATTTTAGGACATTAAACACTAAAGGTTTGAGCCATAAATGAAGGAATGCATTTTGTAGAAGCATAAGACGGGTTTTGTAATGCGCATACTATATAATGGTATGTCTCCATGGAAATTTGTAATGGCTCAAGGGGATATTTTAATCATATTTATTGTATTTCTTCTTATCACATTTGTCGATACGAGTGTAATAGTTGTTTGATGTATGTGTGATAACATATAATGTTGTCACGTCTCGTTTCTCTCATAAATTTAGTAAATAGTTTAAGGCTTAAATTGCAAGATTATTGTTATTATTATTGAATTAAATAATAATAAATAAATAAATAAATAAAGATTCTTATTTTGATTATAAAATCATTCTTATATATTGATATTAAAGTTACTGAAAACAATTTATAAATAGATTAATATTTTAAAATCAATAAAAAGGAATTAAGAATAAGGTTTTTAATGTATTAAAAACTGAAAATTCGAAGTCGTGCAAATTAATAAATTTAATTAAAGGAGAGTAAGTTCCAGTTAATAAATGGAAATTATTAATGTAACTGAATTGCATGAAAGGTTCAAGTGGCCCCTGCAACAAAAAAAATATATGCAGGAAAATCCATTTTGATATATAAGAGTAATGGCCGCAAAAAAGGAAAAAAAAAGAGACGTCTTTTTTTTGACATATCGACGCTTCTCCTTATTCATGAGGCATAACGAGATGCAGAGGAGGAAGACGGCAGGTCGGAGTAAGAATACAAAAATTCCAGGATCACTTTATTCTGCAAACATGGTATTTCTTCTATATTCATCAGTAGATCATAGAAAAAAACCAGACATTTTCTGCTTCTTTAAAATAATAATATTCTTTTATATATATTATATGTTGCGTCGCCACTGCTACTAGCAGATATATTGCAGATATATTTTTAATAATATATAAAATATGCGGAGAGATATCCTTCTCGAGGCGTCTATTCAATTTTTATGTGAAAACTTGATTAAAAAATAGACGTCTTGAGAAAGATATCTCTCGGCGTATTTTATATATATTATTAAATATATATATGCTAGTTTTACCTCATTCTACCGTCAGCAATTCACCATCAGAAAATTCACCGTCAACAATTCACTGCAGGAAAATTCATATTCATCGCTGCCATTAATTTTCTGTGAGAAGAATTTGTTGACATTTCTTTGATGACCACACATCTTTCACATGCATCTTCCTCACATGAATTTCCTGAAGAAGAAAGCCAATCCATATCAATCAAGTTTGATTTGGTTAAGCCTTCTCCTATTCCTTGTTGATCACTCTGAAAAATCCTTTCACTCATAGGAGGTTGATTCTCACTACAATCACAAAGCGGTTTTTTGCAACTTGCTAATGACATAAATCATGAATAAAAATTTCTATCTTGCATCCTTTGATAATATGAAAGGGAATATTTTGTGCAAGTTCCATCTGATTTTTGTAGAGACCTTTCAAGAAATGGTATTTTATCCTTCTAAGGGGTTATCTATATCAGTCAAATTTGTGGACATAGAGGTAATATTTTGCCAAATAATGTTGTCATCTGATAAACACTTCTTAAAATCTGATTTTGTATTTTTTTGAGGTGAATTTATCATGGTCGTAAATTTTCTCGCGGTGAATTGTTTACAGTGAATTTTCAAACGGTAAATTGCTGACAGTGAATTTTCTTAAAACTGTCCAAAATAACTTGTTATGAGCAGCAGAACCATCATACTACAAAGCAAGTGTATTAGCCATTGTCATGCATCATACATCTTGCAGTTATTGTAGACGGCTGGGCTTAAACGTCACACACTAAGCGTTGAACGCTTAGTGTGGGCCCCTCCAATCTGCAGCCCCGTTTTCCTGTCTCCGTTCCGCTAACTCCCAAATGCACCGGCCATCCACCATACGTCATGTCATTAGCCATTATATAATGTGTCGTAGGATTTGTCGGGCTGCTATAAGGTACCGGTGAACTTTACCTCCTCCCCCATTATATAAGTTAATGTTTTAACTTATATTATTTATTTATTTTTTTGTATTATATATAAGGGGGTCACAAAAAATATAAATATTATTTTATTTTACTTTTTATTGTATATTAAATAATTTTTTTCTGTTATATGTGTTAAATTGAAACTAAAATTGTTTAATTTAATATTTATTTTTACTAAATATATTATTTGTAATTAAAATTGTTAAAGTGGTTTTTACTAAGTGTATTTATAAATCAATTATATGGTTTGTATTTTTATGTAAAGTAAATATCTATATTTTATAAAATTTATATGTTTTATTTTAATAAAATAAAATTTAAAAAATAATTTTGAGTAATTTGATTAGTTAATGTATTTTATTTTTTATTATTATCTTTATTAAATTGACAATTCATCTATAACGACCAAGTATTTAATCTTATTAAATATTAATTTTCTAAAAAACATTGCATCTCTTATTTTACAATATTATTTTATAATATGATGAATACAAAGGAATAAATTATTAGGCCATCAAACCCACTAACATATATTAAAACCAATGCACTTAACATTGTCCAATAAAAATAATGCAATACATATTTTAACCATAAAAAACATGATATTAATAAATAAATAAATAAAATAAAATTTAAATTGTGTTATTTAACTCTTAAGTGAAGAAGAATCTTAGATTGAGATTTTAAATTTTTATGGTTAGTTATTAAAAAATTGTAAGAAATATTTGTTAGTCTGTAAATAAAAGAGTACTTAGATTATGTTTTTTAACTCTAAGTTTGAATACATTGGTAGTTAATTTATTTGACTTTAATTCTTACTTTATGTAAATTGAAAGAAAGATAAAATTCTTATGTAACAAGAGCTACCAAAAAGTTATAGAATAGTTATATTTTAATTAGTTGTGTTTAATGAATTCAAAATTGTTTGGGAAGACTATAATAGGTATGAGGGGGAAATTATAATGGTAAGTGAAGTTCTACTCCATAGTGTATGAGAAAGTGCACAAGAAGCCTATGCCTAGAATGGATCCATTATTAATAAAAGAATTTAGAGTGAGAAAGCTAGTAGCATGTTGGATCTATCCTAAAATACCCTCATCATGGTTGAAATTACTCTCATAAATCCTCACATTTTTTCCAATTATGTACTTCCTAAAATTGTGAAGTATGAATTTTTTTTCATTTATCTAATTCAATTGCTTCTATTATGAATTGAAGAAAGATAGGGGGTATCCCTATAATATTATTTAAAATTAGGGGAATATTATTTAAAATTAAAATTAAAGTAACAAAACACTCAAATGATTTATAAATAGAAACAATTTTAAAAAAATTCTAAAATATTTGCATAGATTGAAGAATAAGCTAATTTGAACCATGCTTACCCCACACAGTCTTCAAGTGGCCTATAGTAAATTTATAATATTTCTTTTATAGTTAATTTTTTTAATTTTAGAAACTTCTTTTATGTTTAATAATTTGACATATTTCTTTTATAATTTTTTCTTTTAAATTTTGGAAATTTTATGTTTAATAATTTAATTTTATTATAAGTTCAATTTAACTTAGACTGCACTTAATAATGTTTCTAAGCATTCCAAGCAAAAGAAAAAAGTTTAATCGTTCAACCAATAAAATATTCACTTAACAATATTTTAATAATTACCTAAAGCATATATTATTCAATAGTTGTCATAATAGTGACAGATGGGGCAAAAAAAGTCTAACTTATAATTAAAACTAAAAAAATCTAATTTCTTTACTTTTTTTTCAGGTCATGAATATAGTCTTTTATTATTACTAGTAACAAACTTAAATTTTATTTTTCTAACTATAAGTATATCAACATCTTTTACATATATTTCTAAATATAAGAATGCTATTTTAATTAAATTTATTAAATATATTTTTTAATACAAAGAATATTAAATTTATTTTATTATTAATCTATTATTAATGAAGATTATAAATATAAACCATATATATATATGGTGGGGCCCACCAATGTACCTCTAAAGAATAATAACATTCTCAATTTTAAAGTATTTTTATTAAAATGTTAAATATTATGATTGTATTCACAAGAAATATATCTATTTTGTACAACATATGGATATGTATGGAATGTACCATATATATATATATATATATATGGTGGGGCCCACCAATGTACCTCTAAATGTTAAATATTATGATTGTATTCACAAGAAATATATCTATTTTGTACAATATATGAATATGTATGGAATGTTTTCTATTTCTTTTTTCTTAAAAGTGGGTGTAAATGTTTTGAATAATTTTAAAATTGTTATAATATTCAACATGGTAAAGAATATTCTATTACTTCAAAGTAAATTAAATATTTATCTTTTGCAATGTTAAAGTACATTTTGGAGAAGAACATATAGTTATTTATTCACTTAATAGTAAACTATTTTTTTGCTTTATAAAAAATATGGACATAAATTTTGCTTTTAATAACATAATATAGGTAGATGAATTTAATGAAAATTAATAATAGATGTATTTAAATATTAAATATTAATATCTATGTATATACAAGTCAAAAAATGGAGAAGAACATATAGTTATTTATTCACTTAATAGTAAACTATTTTTTTACTTTATAAAAATATGGACATAAATTTTGCTTTTAATAATGTAATATAGATAGACCCACATTTAATAAACAAGAGCTAGGGCAGTGAAGTTAAAAATTTATAAAATAGTTATGTTTTAAAAAGTTAGAAATGAAATTATTGATGAGGTGGGACTGTTGTGTAAGAAGAACAAATGATTAAGTTAATGATTGTATTTGATTAAGTTAATGATTGTATTTGTTGTTATAACTTTAGTTGTAATATATTAAATTATATTTTAGATGGTATATATGTTACATATATATTGTATATATATTATAATATTATAATGATATTAAAATTATATATTAGATATTATATATGCTACATAGGTATTATATAGTGTATATATTATAATATTACAATATGTTGTTAAATTAATAATATAATATATTATTTATTTGAATTTTTTATTAGATTATTTTATATATTTGAATTTAATAGAATGGAAAATATAAAAATAGATAAGCTAAGTTAAATCATTAACATAGGAGATGAAATTTCTTACTTTATAAAGTTAAAAAATGCTAATTATTATATTAACACTTTTTTTTTCCTTTTAAGAGAGACAAAAATTAAGAGAAAATATGTTATTCAAAATTATAAAAAATTGAAAAATATGCTACTTATAGCACTATTTTTTTACTATTTAAATTTCAAATAAAAATATAAATATTAAAATATATAACATAAATTTTAATTTATTTTAAAATAACCATAATTCATTGATATAAAGGGGTTGAGATCAAATTTTTAAACTTAATTATTATAGTGGATGTCTTAAACAATTATTCTTTTGAAAATATCAAAACTAAGAATGAAACCAACATAAAATTTTAATAAAATATATTTCAATAAAATGTTGTGTACACTAAGTTAAAGCATTTATATTGCTAGTCAAATTGTAGGGAAAATGAATAAAAAGTCTTGCTTGGTAAAATTGGAAAACATGATTATTATAATGACACAATTTTAGATGTATTAATAAAGGTATAAGGAATTTATTCATATTTAAAAAATAAAAATATATACTATCTAGCAACAATTTTTTTGGGGCTAGAAATTTATAAATTATAGGTTGAATGGTAAGGCTAACAATTTTTGTTGTGGTTTGTATTTTTCTTTTGTGCTTTGTTCGTGCTAGGCTATTGCCCATCTATCTTTCACTATCTTTGTTTGTGCTTGTTCGGTGGGTTGAGGTGTCTAATAAATAAATAAAAAGTTTTACTTTGTAAAATTGGAAAACTTGATTATTATAATGATGATTTACATTAAAAGAAAGAAAATACCACATGAAAATGAATTATTCGCATTGGGAAAATCCTACTTATAGCAACACATTTTTTTCACTTAACTATTAAAATTCCTAATAAAATAAATAAATAATAGCACAAATTCTAATTAATTTTAAAATATCAAAATATAATTAAAAGAATAAAAATAATTACCACTTTATACCACTAACCTAAAAAATGAAAAAAGAGATAAAAAGTCTTACTTTGTAAAATTGGAAACTCAGTCAAACTAATCTTATACAAACTAAAAATATATATCTTTACTTGATAAAATTGAAAAACCTAATTAATAGATAAATGCTAACCTTATAAAAGACTCAGTGATTCATAGGTATATGTAACAAGTAAATAAATTTTGAAGAGTTCCTAAAAATTAGTTGAATATTTTTTATTACCCACCATTCCATAATAATAAAATGTCAAAAAATTAGATATTCATCACATAGATAAATGGACAAGTGGATCTATAGTCACCAAGTATTTAATCTTATTAGATATTAAATTTCTAAGAAGGCACTAGAACTTCATACCTTCCAATATATTTTTATAATAATATGAAGACTAAATAACATAATATATAGGGAAAAAAATCAACCCTTCAAACCCACACTAATATAAAATGAAATTAATGTACTTGAAATTATTTAATAAAAATATTAATATTTATTTCAAAGGGATCCCATAAAAATAGTAATAAACATTTATATTCATAAACATGTGATTATAAATCTAAATTTTAACCAAAAGACAAGGTATTAACAATATAATTGTTAACTGTCTCATCCTATGTATTCTTATAGAAAAGATAGAGTACTATGCTAAAAGAAAGATATGAGGGAAAATTTTAATTTTATATTATTTCAAAGGAAAGTATTGGTATTGTTATTTTACTTTATTTGTACAAATTATTTAATCTTATTTAATTTAAATTTCTAATGTGGCTAAACACATCTCCTACATGCACCACACTAAATATTTATTTAATCTACAATATTATAATATTTTTTTTTATATAAGGTGTACAATACCTAATCTCAGTACTTGAAACCTCACCTAGAATCCTTGTGAAATCTGTTGTGTGTTAAGTTTTCTAGATTTTAGGTTATTGGGATTTCCCATACATTCATGCCTTTTTTGACATCTCCAAACCACAAAGCTTAAAAACTATTAAAATGTCTAGGTGATTATTTTACAGAGAATTTTAATCATGAACCTTACTTGGTTACATCTTTCTATCCACCTCAAAGATTTGAAACCCCACAAAATCCTTCATCAAAATTAATCTAAGTATTTTGGAGTGTTGGAGTTCTTCATCCCTTAGGAATAATTTGCAAATAATATTATGAGTAATTAAATACATAGGATTTATAAGGTTGATGATAGCTTAATCCTCAATAAAAGAAGATGATAAAACTAGATTTTTCTAGATATAGTATAATGATAATATTATACTTTTATATTATATTTTTATATTATATTTTTATGTTATATTATTATATTATATTATATAATATTTATATATTTTATTATGATTTATATTATATATTATATTATTATCTTATAATATATCATAACGTATGTTATAATATTATAAATAATATAATTATATATATAATACTACAGTTTAAGTATAATGTATAATATATATATATATAATACAAACATAATTTAATATATTATATATTTAAACTATTATATTATATATAAGAATATAATATATTATGTGATAATACATCACATATAATAGTTTGAATATTATAATTCTACATGGGTTTTTTAATGCATTACAAAATTTATATTATGCTTATTTGTATAATATAATATTAAACTATTATATTATAATATTTATATCTAATATAACAGTATAATATTTATAATATAATATATTATAACATTTATATATTATTATATAATATAATATATAATATAACATATCTAGCTTGGCATGGTGTGATGGTTTATAGGTGGCATTGTTGTTTTTGCCACCAAGGTTGAAACCCCATTGGGGTGGTATTGTTGAATGGTTGTATTCCAGTTCATAACTCTCATCCAAAGTGCTTACCCCTTGAATAAAAAAATATATATAATATAACATATTATTTTATATTATATTATAACAATATTATATATAATATAATATTTAAAATACTATATTATAATATTTATATGTAATATAACAACGTAGTATTCATTATATATATAAAATCAACTAATCAAATTATTCAAAATTATTTTTAAATTTTTATTTTATTACAATAAAGCATATAAATTTAATAAAATATTTTAATTACAAGTAATATTCTTAATAAAAATAAATACTAAATTAAACAATTTTAATTTGAATTTAACAATTGTTGTGGACATATTATATAATATGCAATATAAGATAAAATTATATAATATATTATATTATACAATTATTAAAGTAAACAATTTTAATTTGAATTTAACACATATAACTATTGTGGACACACTATATAATATGCAATATAAGATAAAACTATATAATATATTATATTATACAATTAAAAATAGAGCTGCCTAATAAAGAAGAAGTAAAACAATACAAGTTAAAGATAAAATTATAAAATATATTATATTATACAATTATTAAATTAAACAATTTTAATTTTAATTTAACACATATAACTGATGTGGACACATTATATAATATGCAATATAAGATAAAACTATATAATATATTATATTATACAATTAAAAATAGAGTTTTCTAATAAAGAAGAAGTAAAACAATATAAGTTAAAAACATTGCATGTTAAATTTTATATAATGTGTTAAATTCAAATTAAAATTGTTTAATTTAGTATTTATTTTTATTAAGAATATAACTTGTAATTAAAATGGTTTATAAAATTTATATGTTTTATTATATAAATCTATATAATATATTATACTATACAATTAAAAATAGAGGTGTCTAATAAAGAACAAGTAAAAGATTAAATAATTGGTGGTTATAGATGAATTGTCAATTTAAAAAAGATAATAATAAAAAAATAAAATACATTAACTAATCAAATTACTCTAAATTATTTTTAAAATTTTATTTTATTAAAATAAAACATATAAATTTTATAAAATATAAATATTTAATTTGCTTAAAAATACAAACCATATAATTCATTTATAAATGCACTTAATAATAACCACTTTAACAATTTTAATTTCAAATAATATACTT